>JAQFYG010004692.1:0-10746 GCA_034694325.1 Entomobrya corticalis | reverse complement strand
ATATTTCCTAAAAAACACAAATATTTTGTCGGAGATCTATACCGATTTACTTTGAACCTTTTGTTTTTTTAAACATTTTCTAGAAGCAAGTATGTAGTAATGCGAAAATACCCGTAAAGAGTAATCATCAGCATCAGCACCATCATTATGATGAGTACATACTTGTCCTCCTTCAACTCATATTGCACATCAAAACTCGATAATACTCAATTAAAAAGAAAATTGCTACAGTCTTGTGTATCTAATAGTCTTGTTATTCTACGGCTACTATACTACTACAGAGCGTGTAAAATTTAAGAGATAGGTATGTCGTTAAGTCAAGACATGCCCAATATTACATCATTATGTTGCTTTGTGTAACGCGATCGGAAAACCAGGAGACGTGGTAATGGCTCCTATGTACTATACTGCTTTGTTCACTCTACCATCATCCAATACTATTCCCAGAGTCATTAGCACTGTGTGCCGAGTGCTCCTAAAATTGCTCTTGATGAAACATCACACCCAAATGTTTTTGACGTCCTCCCGCGCACACTATTACTTCCTTAGGTACAAGAATAAAAAGAAGTAACGGAAGTACTTGGTCCTACTACTATCTCAGCTACAGCAACAATCTGAATTATGTACATAAAAATATATGTATTATGTATAGCGGAAGGAACTAAAGGAAGCAAGTGCCACGGCAAAGTTACTCAACGGGTAACAGAGGAACATCTCGCGCTCCCACTGCGTAACACTTCTTTTTAACGAAATGCTTTCTTACGCAAATATTATTATATGATGGGAAGTTGAACCAGGCCAAGGAGGGAAGCCCTTAGCAAATTTTTTCACTATACTTGGCTGTTGTAGTCGGGGATTTTCAATTTTGTACCTAGGTTTTAGGTAATACGTAGGCAGCAAATTTCCGCTGTAAAGTTGAGTTTTATGTACAAAACTCCCATCATCCATACACTCACCACCCACCACCTTTCAGTCAAATAATACTGTTGAGATGGGTTTTTCACGATTCCTACATATTTCTGTTTGCATTTGTTTAGTTTGGCGTGGGTAAAATTGAAGTTTTCTTCATGTATCTATTTTAATTCAATATATTAATAATTAATGAAAACTTCCTTATCAAATGTACAATATTGACGAAATTTCTGTGTAATAACTACACAAGGACGTCATCATACATTATGGAAAACTTGCTGTTGCAAATGTTGCAATAGTGTTTGCGTAATAGAAAAGGGAATCCAACAAGGAATTACTCACAAACGTGAAAGGTAAATACACTGAAGTGAAGGCAAGAGGCCTCAAGCTAAGGTTTATAATGTTGATAATGTTGACTGATCGTCTGCTAGTCGGAAAGGGAAAACTGCAATTTTGAGAATAAGAATAGAGTAAAAAACGTGTATCTGCTAACAAGAACCAGCAGGATATCAGTGTATCCGTATTTATTTTTAGAGTTCTTATTGATTGCTAATGTTCGGAAATCGAATGAAATGAAAAATGAAAATACCCTTTGTTTTCTATTTTGGATCATCTCTCTAGAAGTATATACAACAGTTTTAATTCAACTTGATAGAAAACAACTTGTTAATAAATAATACGTGATAGATACTAATTAAATAGGTATCACTTGACTAGCCTTTTGGCGACAAGATGGACATACTACTTTAAAGGTTTATTGTAAGTAGAACACCTTGTCTCAAGTCTATTATAAGCCTAACGTGAATGCATCATTCTGCATAGCTGCTGCTCTTTTGTAAATATTTTATGTGCACATGTCACACAACGACACAACCAATAATGTGCACTGTTGTGGTTGTTGTATAACAAAGTAATGGTAATGGACACACACAAGCAAAACAAAGTTTAAAAAGGTATCTTCTGTTGTTGTTTAAGTATTCATACTATTTCGAAATTTGGTCACGACAACTGCACAGGATTGCACTTGGACATAATTAAGTGCACTATTATCATTACATATACGAAACAAACTGTTTCTTTCCATTTTTAACTGTCTGCTTTGGTTGCTGCAAATAAATGCTTATAAAAAGTGAATGGATTTTTTGTAGAAAACAACGGACTGACATCAACAGAGTCAAAGTCAGATTACAACAAAAACATTCCAATTTTTTGCATTATTTGTCTAATAAAATATAATGCAATTACATACATGCCATATATTTAGGTACAATGTTGCCATCAAACTTACTACCACCACAATACTGATGTACTTTACTTTTGCTGCACCCCTGTGTCATGACAACGTGATACGACGGACTGACATCTTTAAATATTTTAATGCATTGTAACAGTCAAGTCCACGAAAAAATAGTTTGTATTCACTGTCTAATATATTTAGCGAAGCAAATGAGACACTCTCAGATGAAAAAAGAACTTACATATGGTTAATAATTGCGTGTATTTAAAAAAATGTGTCACAAAATTCCACTGTCATCGTCGTCATTACAAAAATAGCTATAAATTTAAAAAAGCATCACAGCCCAAGATACCAGCATAGGCTCTTCACCTTCACATTTTGGGATTGCTGAAAACGACAGTAAAATATTAATCTACGGTTGGTCGATTATTCAGATGGAAACTTTCCAACTCCGTTAGCTAAATAAAAGCAAACCTCATCTAATTTTGCTAATATTATTGGTTTTTCAAGACATTAGGTAATAGAAGCACATTCAGTGTCTTTAGTTACCTTTAATGAATGTAATAATAAATAACAATCATTAGCAAGCAAAGCAATAAAACGTAATTTCAGAAAAAAATGAAAATTTCAAAACAAATCACAATCAAAATATTTTAAAAGTCGATTCATTATTTTTTAAGTACTTCACTACAACCAGATTTTTTTATTTTAAAGATGCATTATGCTTACAATTTGCATTCATAACAATAAAAACATGATTTGAGACAAGAATTTGGTTTCCAATACTTTTTCTCTCTCTAAGAATCTCGATTCTCTCTCATTTCTGTTCAAACTATGAAATAAGTTGCACAACAGTTTTCATAATTGCCAACATGCTTTTTCGTTCGTTCCTTTTAAAATTTTGTTCCTGAAGTCGTGCCAACCACGAAGAGCAGAAAGTCTTAAGGACCAAGTGATTGAAAAATAAAGTTCCTAGTAGTCTTCAATAAACGAGGCCGAAATTGGCATTAATTTTCCTTTCTTGTCTCATTATTAAATTCGGCTACACACACAATATGATATCAACATCATCATCACCGCTTTTGAATTTTTGCTTCCACTACCAAATCATAACCATTTTTTAAAACTTACGCAATTTACGCTTGCATGCATGTATGTACATGGATAGGTTTTTCTAGCGTGCACAGCAATTTTGCATGGCTCTATAGTTACTTAGCAAAAATTTGTAATCTTGACATTTTTTTCTGCAAACACATACATGATCACAACGCACGTTTATTTTTTTTCCTGAAAATAAGAAAGAAAAATGGTACGAACCACGAAACAGTAGCATTTTTTTTGTACAAATTTCATCTTGCCACATGTTTGCAAATACTTGATACCACACACAATGCTACACACACAAAAAACAACAATCTAGTTGTTTGCTCAAAATTGCAATTCACCTACCTACTTCATGACATAATACAGTATATGCCATCATAATAAAACACCAAAAAGCCATGTGGCTAAAACTATATAAAACTACTCTCAAATCGTTTATCTGGTAGCTCTAGTGGTAATGGTGGCAATGGCTATTTTCTAAATTAATAAGAAAAAAGTGTTAAATTTCTGTTCGTGTGCTAAATCAATTTTGCTGACACATACAAAAACACAGTGTTCCCTTGCACATACATGCGTATATTAAGGCTGACTATTATTTTGTGAGATTCAAGATGTTGAAATATTCCCTATATAGTCTACAGTTACTTATATGTCAGTTTTTTTGAAAACCCAAGAAAAAATGCAACAAAATGTGTGAACACGCAAAAACGTTATTTAAACATTACACGCTTTGTTGGCACCCATTTTTGCTCTACTGCTGATCATACATTGTCATTGCGACAACGATCATTATTACAATTTGTCCAACCATCCACCAGTAAAAGATTATGCTTTTATACTTCTGGTGAGCAAATAGCAAAATTTGAATCCATATTCCATTTCGTTGCATATATCCATCTTCTTAGACCACAACATAGCATATTTCAGTTACACGACCGTTTTTAATAATTCTAAGCGCATGCCTAAAATATAACATTTTGGTTCTTATAGTCCTGATAACTTATGATCAGTGAAGCCGCCCTTCTTTGTACTAACACATATTTTATAAAAGTCGTAACTCCAGCAGAGATCAACGAGCATTAATCCAAAAATTTATATTTATATATTTCTATAGTAATCTGTCATCTAAGCAAAAATATTGATTTGGAAAAGAGTACAAACATAATGCTAACGGTAAGAGCTATCACTTTTGAACATACAAATCATGCGTCTTGTTGTTGTGATAGTTCTTGTATGGTAAATACCTACACTATGATTACCGTTACTTTTAACATCAATCAGTTTGTTTAAAGATGATGTCTAATGCTTTTGACGTTTGTGTAACATTTAAATGTACAGTAGTTTTTTATTGCATTAAATGAAAAAACTTCAAAAGTTATCTATACTATCGATCTATGTACTTATAAAGAAGTTTTCATTGGCTAAACAGTAATTTTTTTTTGGTATGTATCCACGTCACAGCGGTTTTGATGTGATGGTCATTCCAATGGACAACTTGGACACTTACCCTTCCTAATACACCTACAAGCAAGGAACGCATCATGATGATAATGACGACGATATTCTACTATATCACTCTTACCACCAGACCACCACAATTAAATTAAGATTGCAAAGATAGACAAAACACCATTAAAAGTGAGCATGTTGTGTGTGCCCACATAAATATAATTGGCAGCACGCCCCAAAATGAACAGACGCGTGCATATCCTACCCTAAACACTACCAAATCACACAATCTTATTTATCTTTAAGAAAATTTATTGCAATCTTTAATGGTAGAATGGCTTGCTCATTTATTTTTTCATACATAAACTTTGTACAATACACACATAATACACATAGCATATACCTAAGTACGTAACAATATTATTATAAGATCAATTTTGTAGACGGTTACATTTACGCGCTGTTTCAGTTTAACCTGGTAGTAATGCAAGACTGTTTACAGAAACTATCCAAGAAGACAACAAATTATTAACTTTTAGGTTAAATCACACAGTATCAGCTAAGTTCCCATTTAAATGATCCAACCCAACTAGCAGTAGATTATAAGGTACAAATAAAAGTGCTATTTAGTGTTCATGCAATAGTGCGTAGTGCGTTGCAGTCGCAGCACGGTTTTTACAATCGACAGGACAGGCAATATAAATTGAGGTACCACATAACAATATAATGAATCAAAAGCTGCAAACTTTGGAAGCTCTCATATTTCTTAGTTAGCAAAATCATAATGTTGTAATTCAATCGCTTTACCGTTGTTGAGCTGAACAAAATCCCAATTTATTTATACTCCACTATTATTAAAATACGTAAGGTCTAGCAAATTGATCATATTATAAAAGCATTTTAATTTGACGCAAGAAATGGATATTCCAGAGGTATAAATAATACGTCTCTAGTTTTTAGTTATTAAATTGCATACCACCTTTACATATTTCAGAAAATTATTAAGCTATATTAAGTATTCCGAAGAATTGTATTCTGTTAATTACAGATAAAATGTGCATACAAGATTATCACATGGATAGTAATGGTATGTTACCTTTACCCTTTTTGAGAGCATCATTCATCTGAAGAAAAACCATAGAATGAAGACTTTAAAGAAAGGCATTCCCATCATGGAGATTAACTTTGTATTTCTTCCCAAATAAAAAAAGAATAATAATAACTTGACATTAAAATATGTAGCTGTCACAAAAACACATTTTGTGTTGAGACTTGAGACGTGTACACTCTTTGAGGCATACGATGTCAAGAATGCATATAATATTGGCTGACTTTATTACTGACTGACTGGCTACAGGTAATTCACATGCATATCAGAGTCAGAGTACCGTCGCGTCGTGGAATGATGCCGTTATATAACTAACAAGTACAAAACAAAAACAAAAGAAAAGGGTTGTCATAGCAAATAACATACTATTTTGCATGACCAAGTGTTTATAGGTTAGATGTGTCGTATACGTGCATCAGTTGTAAACTAATGAATATTTTTATATAATGACATTAAGATTAGAATAATGAATGCGAAAATCATCCGATAAATACACTAAATGGCAAATACAGTAGCTGATGTATGACTTTTTGATGTATTCATAGATGCGTGCATGTAGGTACGCAGCTCCCTTTCAGAAAAATAATTCATATACACCACCGTAATAGTCTCGTCGGCCTTAAACAAACATTTATTTTTTATGATTATACATAAATACATCGTTTGTTTTACTTTTGTGGCTAACATCTTCTGTAGCCACTGAAACAGGCCAGTAGTAATGGAAAAAAATTGTTTTTTTATGACAACTCTATATGCAGGTTAAGGTTCTCTGAAAGAAAACAAAAAAACAATGAAAACAACTGAGAAACCCCGTTTTGTTTTTTCAGAATATGAAAGGAGCATGACTGAATGTTAATATGTTGTTGGTGTTGTGGCGTTTTTTACATAGCAGTAGAATTTTTAAATCAAGTGTAAAAATTAGTAATTTTTAATTAGGAAACAGCATTAACAAATGTTTTAATGAACGATCACAATAGCAGTTCCAAATTTTACAACGGCAAGATATTCCATTTCAGCTAAAAGCATTTGCAGCGATTTAAAAAAAACCATGGTCATATCTGTACTTAATGCATCTTACACTTACACAACTTCTTCAATATATGCTTGAAACAGGTAAATTTTTACGAGTTAAAATATTCAGAATTGGTGTTACATCTTCTGTCAATGAACGATCGTAATCTACTCACTCATAAGTTTAAAGTGACAAATTTACTATCATGCTTGGTCGTAATATAATTGCAGTTAAATAATTTGTCAACACTTCACAGTATGAAAATTGTGAAGTATTTTGTAAAGACAATTGAATAAAATAGTAAAACCATAAATCAACATTTGATTTTTGTGTGCCTAACTTGAGTGGTGACTACAATTATCCCCGTTTGATATGCCAGTAGCCAAAAAAGTTTTTACAGGTGTGTACTTACTTATTCAAGTTACTTTAATATTAGTACATATTATTACACTGAATGACAGTTATGAGTGCATCAATGGCCACTTTTATCGAAAAATGGTAAAAGAATAATAATGTTTTCTGTCATTTGCATAATGTAATTCATAAAATAAAGTATTTACGAATACATAATCGTCCATCATATGCGCTTGTACAAAAAAACGAAAGATAAGCGATAAGCCACATCATGTTAAAGAAAATTAGGCGTTTCCACCATCAGCATGTTTAACTCAATAACAGTTTTTTGTCAAAATTACCTAAAATGTTACATGAAGAAATCGCAATATAGTCCCTTAAAATTAGGTGTGTACGTATGGCACGACAAGACTTCCTTACATGAAAATATTTTCAATTCAGCTAAGAATTTATTAGCGTCTATTGTTAACAGTTAATAACTAGCCGTGTATTGCAAATTGCAACAGATTTTTGCAAGCAAAGCGAATAGAATTAAGGCTTGGAACCACTTTAAGGATTGCTCAGAAATTAGTCTAGTTTTATCAGAACTTTTTTCTATTTTTTGTTATCACGACCAAACAGCCATTTTGTATTCTGAGAAATGATAAATTGTTATTGAAAGTAGTGCTAGACGCTATCCATAGTTATCAATTTTAGTTTCACGTGCGTTTAGTATCTGCACTTAACATCAGACATTGCTATTTTGATATACTTTTTACATTTACTATTAGTGAAATTAGCAGTTGTGGAAACAAACACTACACACGACGCTTTAGATTACCCAGTAATTCAACTTTGTAAGCGTTTCTATTATTGCACGCTTAAGCTTAATGGAAGAATTTTTTACTTAAATTTTGAGTTCTTATGTAATAATGGTATACATGCAATCTTCAACAGACTCGGCTTTTCAAAGAAAATTAAAAAAGCTTATTTAGAAATAAAATGTACGCATTAACACATTGAATTGAAATTAATATAAAATATGTACACATATATTTACAAGTAGTAATTTTCCAAATCGTTGATTTAATTGTTTTATTATTAAAAGAATAACTGCGTTAAGCAAGTCCACATTAATTTTTGATATAGGTTTTGTCAGATACGATATCATAATGTGAGATGTGTAACTATCATGAATGCGCTGCCATTTTTATATCAATGGAATTTTTAACCTATTGAATTCAGTTTACGAAAGTTTCCTTTACAAAACACAAAAATAACTTCAATGATAAATTTACGCAGAATACGATTCTATGTATCAAGTATAAAAATTGATTTAGTTTGCCCTGATAACTGTTTCTGCGGCTTAGAATTAAATAGCAAATTTTCATTAATTATCAGAATCTCTGGAAGTTATTAGCTCAACCAATATTGGAGGTACATTTAAAAGGCCATAAATGCTTTGAAAATTTCTATTTTTCCTATGAAGTACTCAAATGAAAACCAAATAGCTATTTTAAAATTTCTTTGAATTTTGAGATGAGAATTCAAGCAGATGCTTTTCGTTTTATGTTTAGACATTCAAGTCATTTTTATTATCAGTAGAACGCTTGAACAAACAAACGAGAGACTCGTTTAGACTCAAGAAGGAATCTTACTTCGGTAATTTGATTCTGCTTGAGGAAATTTTGTGTGCATTTTATTACTTCCAAACGGAAATAAAATAATGGTACTTAACATCATCATGTACGTACATATCTGCTGATTGACTATCAAGAGGGACGTGAAGCAAATTTATACTTCACTTTCCCGTGAACACAATTTGTCGTTGCAAGTGACATGTAACCATTTCTACTTATTACCTAGCCACTTCATTGGCACTAGTGCACATATTTAATGACAACTTAAACATAAATAAGCACATAAATAGAAAAGCATCTTACACGAAAAAAAAGGAAATGCTGTACTGCATTTCACTCATTCCTTTTGGCCTTTTAATGACTCAATAATATTCAATAAAATAAAATGATGTGCACTTTTTTGTCTGCCAACACACTCTTTCGAATGACAAATTGTACTCTTATTGCAATAAATTCCTCATCATAGTATAAACACATATTTAAGTATAATATTTTTGTAATGGCTAGCGAACAGTACAACTCATACCATATCAGCGTAGTATTACCCAGATATATATGGAAAAGTTAATGTATTTATCATAATAGACATAAATCATAAGTAAATATTATATAAAAATATTTTACAATGTGCATATTTCATAAATACAGGTACGCAGGTATGTGTATATTTACTTTCTGAACAATTTTCAAAAAGCCATACGTACAATCCTCCCTTTGAGTAAGTACTACCAATAATCATGTATTTGCTCATTTGCTCAAAAAATGGACTCATAATACCTCAGTAAAGACTTGTATCAATATCGTTTTCAGGCAGTGATTCGATTGCACTATTAAGGCGATTATATGGACTGTATGAGAAACATATGAGAAGCAAACATCCTGATACTGCAAATATGCAAGAAGCATGAAAAAGGAAAAAAAAATCTATAGTTTTGATGATCTTTTGAAGCAAACGAGACGTAATATTTGTGTATAACAGACAAAAATAATGATATGGGCAATTATATGCTCGTTGCAAACTGCACTTTCTGATTACAATTATTGTTATTACTATCGTCATCATCACAAAATATAAATACGTTAGGAAAAAAGGAATTTGAAAATATGAACTGATGCTGAGAGAGACAGAGAAGGAGAGAAGTCGTATGAAATAAAGATCGACCTTTATAAATTTAGCAAACTCGTACATAAATGAGTAAGGTAGGCATAGCGATAATAGTTTTGAAAACAGAAATGAAATATCAAAAATAGAAATTAGGTACTTGCAACTTAGAAAACGCGAGTGAGAAGAAAGAGGAGACCGAGCGTGGTGTGTTACAGACTTTTTCTTTTTTATATTTACTATACCGCAATAAACATGTACTAATTTACTAACTAATGTACCCTTTATTTTGGCCAACCACTTAATATTTGACATGATACAATAATCGCTAGTAAATACTCATTGGATTTTATTGCAAGTCATGTTATTTTCTTATTTATCTGCATATGTCTGCTAGAGTATTTCGAATTAAAACGTTGATTGAAGTAATGGAACTAGTTATTGCACATAATTACTTGTTGGTAATTTAAAATGTGTGCTCCAAAATAAATGTCGGAATACACTTCCCTATATTTTAAAAGACCAATGTAAATGTTTTAAATCGAAACGTCACAGATAACTTGAAATCGGGTCGCAAATGATTAGAAATAAAAAGCTCGTCTGTATTTACTTATACGAGTATTATGCTCTGAAATCAAAAAGAATTATCGTATCTGTCTTTTTAATATTTTTTGTTTGTCATTTTTAATAAAAATGAAGTTAGGCCAATGAAAATTGTCTTGAATGTTTATGTACTCCTTGTAAATTATAAACAGAAGCCATTATGAGTATTAATAAAGCTTGTTAAGTTTCAGAATGCCCATAGGCATTTCTTCCCCATGATCGACAACCCCTCTCTATATGTCAAGT
>JAQFYG010004691.1:0-10749 GCA_034694325.1 Entomobrya corticalis | reverse complement strand
AAGAAAGGAACACACAGCTGTTCTGACACAGTTTCTTATGAGATGAAGTAGAGTGTATGCACATGCACACACATAAATACACTCCTTTTGCATGTGGGTGTTTACAAATAACACACGTATTTACAAGAAGCAGCCACACAGCCACAGTTGTTGTTTGCTTGTTGTAATGATTCAGTAGTTGACTTTGACTACTCCAAGACTCCAACAACTAATCTATCATTTAATGATGTCCATAGATTTAAATGTTGTTATATATTAAATGTAACAGGAGCTGTGCGTTATTAAGTGCCTGGACAAAAATCCATAGACATAAGAACTAATCAAAAATCATCAGTCACGTTGGAATGTTGGATGCTACTAAATTTCATCCTATTTGTTCCCGTTTCCAGACTATAGACTAGAGGAAATTATCCGTTACAAATTACAAATCGTTCTCCCAATTAGTCCCATTTTGTACGAGGTAAATTATTTGGATTTCTTATAGTGAATCTCTATTTACTGTTAGTTAGCTGTTAATTACTGGATTTTAGCTTGATACCCTATCAACTATAACTATTCCTTTTCTCTTTTTCAGTTAATTTGACCCTGATGATCTTACATGTCGAAAGTATAAAGTTGCCTGTCCATTCACAACGATGGAGGAAAGTAGAAGACTCTTGGAATCTCATCTCAACGAATTTTTTGCTCATACAACAAGTAATGATCGCAAGCGTCAGATTGAAGTTGTCCTTGAAAATTTTTCAAAGCAGAGTGGATCATGGAAGCAGGCATTGTACTTCTTATCAAATTCTTCCTCCAATCAGTACGTGACCATGTTTTGTCTTAGCGTGATTGAATCAACAATCAAATGCAAGTGGTTGTTGATGAGTTCAACGGAACAGGATGAGTTGAAGTCGACAATTTATACCTTCCTTATTCAACACTCGACACCATCGAGTGGAATAAAATGCCCTAGTTTTGTAAGAAATAAAATCATCAAGTTGCTGGTTGATGTTGGCAAATTTTCATGGCCGCACTCGTATCCGGATTTTTTTACAAATATTTTAGCAGTGAGTTCATCAAACCATAAATGTTAAATTACTAAAATACCCAATAATATGCCTAATAATTGATGTACAAGTAAATCGATAACCTAATATGGCTTTATTTGTTTGAATTTGTTAAAGATTGCTGCGAACGAAGAGACTGTTGCAATTGGTCTGATTTTTATTAAAACGATTTCTGAAGAATATCCTAATTGTAAAGATGAAGTCAGTACCGAAAGGAAAGCAGAACTTAAGGCTCTCTTGCTGCAACAAATGCCTAACATCTTTGAGCTTCTTAGACGTGAGATTTTTTAATGAATAAGCGAGTTAACCTTAAGTTATGTATTAAATTTTGAAACGTATTCTTTCCTCTTTTCAGAGATACTCTTATCTGGAATGAAACAACTTGCTAGATCGCCAGATCAATCTCCACAGTCTGAAAATTCTACCATAACCCATTTCGATGAAGTCCTTTCTTTAGCATTAGAAACCATATCGAATCTCTTCACTTGGATACCCTTGGATGGGTATAAAGTCACTTCCGGAGATCAGTACCAAACTGAAAAAGCTGTGCCTTTTCAAAAGCATTTTATAGAAGTCCTTTGTCAGTATGCACATTTGGATACCTGCCCACACTTTGTAAGATACGTTTTTATATTTTTTAGTATTGCTTAATAAATTATATTCTCCATTTTCATGATTAATTTAAGTCGTTTCAATTTGCTTGTTTAGCAAACAAAGGGAAACCAGCTGGGGGTTTTGTCAATGGGAGTTATCAACGAACTTTTATATCGGAAGTTCATCCCTAAAGAATTCGATAGTCACATTGACTCAGTGGCGCTATTCGCAGTTGAAATGCTACAGCGTGTCTCCAATAGGTCCACAATTGTTACTCTTCCTCAACAGTAAGCCAACTTAAACAAAATTATGGATACTAGTAAACGTTGGTCTTGTTTAAAACATCGATATAAATCACCATCACCATCCTTCGAGGCTGATTTGTCATTGTGTATTTCTTTATAGGTATTTGGAAAAGGTCATTGAATTTCTGTGCCTTGTATCAAGTCATCATTTCTTTCGTTATGATGGTCTCAGTTCAAAGCAATTTGTTACAAACTTGCTTACTTTTACCTTTGAACAAGTTGAAACGATGTATTATTACGAATGTCTGGAAATTTGGGCAAGACTTTTGGATCATTTAAATGCGGGAGTTCCTTTTGTAAATATAACTATGAATCGAGAGGATCTCATTGAATATTTCAAACAGCCAATGTTAGACTTAGCCACAAAGATAGTCCTAAGCACGCAAAAGTTTGATATTGAAAATGACACTACTTTCGAGACTGATGTAAGTCATTAAAAATTTAATGTGCTCTGTTCACTCTTACATGTATTTATTTATCAACTTTATGCTTGTTTTTTTATTAATATTATATTTTTTATATATATTTTTTAGGAAGAAGAAGAAGAAACAGAAGCACCTAGTCTTTCACGAAACATCGATATTCTAGTGAAAATAGGCGAACTTTTACCAACAGAGTCATTGGAAGTCGTTGTGAGTTCAATATGCTTTGTCTTGAGTTTTAATGGATTATTAGATCATGAATATTTTTAAACGATTAATTTTCATATGCACAAACTGTATTTACAATTTATAGACTTCCCTATGGGCGGAATCTTGTATGTATTATGGGGGCTTAGCGGCTTTTCTGGATCCTTCAAAAACTAATATTACAATAGACAATGACACCAATATTAAACATTTTATTTTCATTATTCAACTAGTCGGCAGGTATAGCAATTACTTGCACACCATGATAAACAATGTTATGTAAAATTATTGATATATTTTACTGTTGAGTAATACCTTTTTATTACTTTTAAAGGTTGGCTAGCGTGTTTTACGGCCATTTCGAGCACCTTTATGGAGACGTTTTCAAAAAGCAAATAGAAGTAGGAAAAAGCATATTGCACGAGCTAATAAAAGTTCTTCTCTGTTCAAAGGACTACTATTTTGTAAAATTCCCTGCTTCCATAATCCAAGCGTAAGCTACATTGGCATTCACAATACAATTAGTACCTATTTAAATCTTTGGTTCCTAATTGACTTACCAACTAATCTTTTCTGCAGGAACTCGGAAATAATTTGCTCACTTAAAACATGGATATATTGGTTAAGTCGTTACCATTCAGAAGTAATTCAAACGGACGCTTCAACAGAAGAAATTCAAAGTTTTTACGGAATGATTAATGTATGCACGGAGTTTGTTTTCTTTACGCTTGAAAATCGAGTAATTGTGGATCGGTCGATAGTTTTAGCACAGGCAAATTTCTTCTACACTCTTGTGAATACGCTTAGGACGCAACATATTTTTAAGATGCAATGTGTTCGTAGTCTAATTGAGAAGCTGCACACATTGGGTGGCTCCCTAGATGCAGACGCTTACCGAACATTGCATAAAGTCTCCGCTGCCCTTATACTGCTTCCTTGGCAGAATGTGTCAAATCAAGAATGGGAAATTCGCGCTAAATTGTACATGGATTTTATGAAGAATATGAGTAATGATTTATTCGAGTCAGCAAATCGCCCAGGTGTTCTTGTTTTTTGGGTGAATGTACTCAACGATCAATTGGACTTGTTAATGAGCGAATGCACGAATTCTAAAAGAATTTGCTGGAACATTTACCGAGACATAATTCCGTTTATGAGGACCATGGTGTCGCAACATTTAAAAGAGCCAGGTACTACAAAAATGTAATATCACTAAAATATGGTGCATTGAAATCTATCATTTGTAATGTCTTGAACAATTTTTATGATTTTATTTACAGTCTTAAATGAAGCATTGCTTAACTTCTTCATAAAAACTATGGAGGTTTTGCGTCAGCAGGTGGGGGCTCAATACTTTGAAGAAACGATTCGCTTATTTTTAACTCTATTTTCTCGAGGAAACATTGTATATGAGCTTATGAAGGAATCAGACACTATTGTTGTAGAGAAGTAAGTGAACCAATGCACACGTTTTTATAATTGGATGAATTTTGTGGTTACAGAGAAATGTGAATGAACTTGCTTTTCACGAGTTTGTAATAACATATTATAATGTTTTTGTTTTTCAGGTTTTTAAATTTGCTGCAGTTTATGGTGAAAGACAATTCCCCAAGTTTTAAGAAGTTTTTTGCTGAAGCTCTGACACTTTGCTACGCAAATATATACCCACATCTCGCTCAACGTCCAACTCCAGAATTGAAAATCCCTTTCTTTCAACTCATTCGTGACTGCATAAATTATCGTTGGAATTATTTCTTCCCGTCCAATCTTGCCAGTAGAACTCTTGGACTGGGTGCAGGAACACAACAACAAAGCCAAGCACAAACCGCAGAAGCTTCTAACCATATAAACCAAATTTTACAGAGTATCGGGCACTCTTTTCTTCAGCCAGATTTGGAAATATTCAGATTTAATCTAGCCACACTTTCATCATGGAATGAAAAACACAAATTTTACACCAGATTAAGTGACCGACATGAATATATTGACCAATTTATGACGCTCTTCATCCAGATCCTCATACAGAAAAGTCACGATTTATTGAGGGAAGAAATTTCAACTGTTCTATATGAAATGGCTGTAGTAAATTATCAAAGATTTTCCAATGAGTTTTTACCACAGACCATTGCTGTCAATTTCCCTCAATTATCTCCAGAACACCGAACTGTGCTGATGGAAAAATTTGCCTTTTCAAATGAAAATTGCGGTTCGATTTCAACTGCTAATACTGATTTGCCAACGTTTTCACAAAATCTCAGCAAGTTTGTTGATGATCTCCGGTATTTTCACTTCTGCATCGAATGTAGCAACACTCCTCAACAGCAACATCAGGTTCAGTCAAATGTTGCGGTTGTTAAACCGATGCGACAAACAGCAACATAATTTTAAAGTAAAATACCGATGTAATTGGTAATCTATAATATAACGGTTAGGCTTAGTGATAATGCTGAAAAGAGACAAAATGTGCTTATATTTTTTCCATCGGTTTAATGTAAGCTTAAGTTTAAAGTAGTGAGTTAGTTAGTTTAGTAGTACTTTACTCCCAAGATTAAACAAATGTGTATCCTTGAACAAGCTTTTTTATTAATCATTGCTTCGAAATAGCATCATCATGAGTAGTTACCAGTAATATTCAATTTATGGAAAATCCAAAATTTTCATGACTGTGATACGTACATGAAGCACCTGCTAATGGAAATTTCAATGCTTTTGCGTTTTAATAATATTTAAAAATAGATATATAAAACCTTCTTTAATAATAAAATAACATTTTTGATCTGCGTCATAATTGCTTACATACTGGAATTGTTCATTTTTATCAGTTAGCGTGAACATTACTATAAGACTTTTTTATTTATGTATTTAGGTGGACATTAATTTATTATGCTAAAAAGAAAAATAATGTTGTTAAAACATTATCTAAACCTTTTTGTTATTTAATAATTAGTACAAGTACAAACGTGTATTTTCAATTCTTAACATGAGGTTATGAAAGAAAATCTCTACTAATAAAACATACTTTATTTCTTAAAAAAATTGTTTATGTGCTCTTATCTTTCTATTCATATGATTATGACTCAATTATCATGTTAAGAAGATAAAATAGATGGTAGTATTGCACTGACTTACCCCTTGCAGAAGAATAGTGATTATTGAATTCAGCATACTGGCAAAAAATCTTTCTGTTATCGTATCAAAAACAAAATTGGTATGCATACTTGTCCCATGGCACATTTCCCAAATTAGAACATTTAAATGCAACGATGAACGCTTGCCATCGGATGGCAGGTGGAGCAATGCAACAAAATGCATGATATCATGTAACTTGAATTCTTTCGTGGGGAGAAATTTCATAGCACATATGCATATGGCTAATGTTGAATATTTTCAGACTTCGAAATTATATATTGCGGTAACTTTATTCTCGATTATAAAAAAATTATAACATATTTAGCATAGCATAAGTATTTGTACTATAATTAAAAATCAAGTTAAACATATGAATGGTAATCTGAGTATCCGAGAGCTGTTGGGGAATATGCTGGTTGATAGTGATGGTGGGCGTGATGGCCATGCGCATGGTAAGGATCATGAACCAGTGGTTGATGCGCTGCAATTACTGGAGCGACAGCTGGTAAGTAAGCAAGTGTCTTGCTGTTATCGCTGAAAACAATATGTTTTTGGAGTTTGAGTTTGAATACAAAAGTATTTATAGCGTATCAGACGCATAAAATGCAACTAAAATAATAAAAATTAAAACACAATCCATTGGGCTACTCGACAAGAATTTTCTTTGCTTGTAGGAATAGTAAGAATGATGGGAAAGGCTTTTCATCATGTCTGTTAAAGGCATAATTTAATATTTGCTTGCTGACGGCTGGTTTGTACATTGCACGGTCATTCATCATTATTATTCGCATTTTTTGCACTTTTAATGGGCATTAAATTGCATATTGCATGTCCGTTTTATTTCAACACGTTATAAAATACTCTCTCGCCTTGATAAGTGAACTCGCTTACTACAACTACAAGAAGGGGGGTAAAGTGAGAGTATGCGTGCAAAAACGACAAAAAGATAGCATTAGCTGTCAACAGATAATTTACCCATTTTTAGAATCGCTCCTTTAAATATTATTGAATTGTGTATTTAAAACATTAAAAGTTACATTTACGGCAGCTAATTCATTTATAATTTATACAAATAAATTTCAATAGTCCCTGACTGAATGCAAGATGCCTCATGTGGGGTATTTTTTAAGTAAAAATTTCAAGTTTATAAGGTCCGCAGCAGCACTCAATTCAGTTTTTTATGGCACTTGGATTAGGGTTAAATATGTTAGCACCATTTAACGGCAGTAAGATAAAGTACAACTAAATGACGCATAAAATTATTCTACAATAATAATTTATAATATGTGAAGATAATACTATGTACCCTTGAAACTAAATGGTAATTTCATTTAATAAACGAAATTTCCCACGCCTCGTAAACTTGATTAGATATACGTAAAAATAAAAGTACAAGGAAATATTTAGAAAACATACGAACTGCACGAAAGTGATTAAATAAGACATACCTTCTGGATACTGCGACTGCGGATGCAGAAATGCCGTTATGATTTTGATACGCATAAGCAGTCCCTTGATTGCCAAGTAGATCCCTAATAACGGTCGTTTGCTGGGATGCTGAAGGATATGTGTAAAGAAGCTCCTGCACGGGATATAATCCTGGCCTTGACTCGACCTCACCAGTTAAGTTAATTATGACCACGATAATGGCCATGATGGAACGAAGCAATGTCTGGATATTTTTAAAATAATATTATATTTCTTGTTTTTTTTCTTTGTAAAAAATCAACCAACACACTATAATGTAGTGTGAGATTATTAATACTTTGGTACTTTTAAGTTGACAAATTATATTACTGAGTAAGTACTTACTTTAAAGAACTTCATTGTACCACAGTCTCGGGAATCACTGATGATGAGCCAAAAAAAGGTTGGTGAGAAAAGTAACGCCCAAATAAAGAATGAAAATGGTTTCGTCAAAAACCTTTGGTCACAAATCACACGAGCGGAAGAAATGAAACGTTTTAAACAGAACAAATATTACTAAAAAACCATAAGTGCTTGTTGGAATTGTTGAAATACGAGAAGCGAAATAATAATATAATATTCTAGAAAACATGAAATTTAATATTTATAAACTAAATTCCTGTGTTTGTGGGTGGGCTTGCGCTTGGGTTTTGCTCTAGAAAACTCGGCAATCCTCCTACTTCTAGTACTTATATAACAAGTTACATGAGCCTCACTTACAACAATGCCCAGAGACAGCTATGAGCTAATGCCAATCCAATAGAGAGGGATAGCGTTTGAACTGCATGAGTCGTTGTTTCACACGTTTTTAATAAGCACAGTTATATTCTACTTATACAACAATAAAAAGTATATTATGCTGTAGACAAACCTTTTGGCTAGGCAGAATTTTCACATGAAGAAGCTTTTAAATTTTCATTGTTGGTACACCTGGACTGAGCGTAAGACTAAACGATTTTCTGAATCATTCCAGTATTTATATAACTTCTTTGTTCGTGGATTTCCTTTCCTGTTATGGCTGTGACTGTGGTTTACGTAACTGATACTGTATAAATTCTAAAACAAAACGATTTGATGATTCACTTGTATTTACCTAATATACATTTATATACATAAATAACAATGACACAAACAATATGGCTGGTTAGCTTTTAGCTGTGCTATATGCTGCGTGAAATGAAATTCTTTTTATGATTGAATATTTACTTTTAATTGCTTTGTTGACCATCACGCAAATTCGTTGAGAGTCGGTTTAAGAAAATATAGATTTTCTGAAAAGGCAATATTTGATATGGATTTTTTCTGGAATGAACTTCGGTTTGAATTCATACTTTTTTAAATTTTAAATCGAAGCATCAAATTAGCATCGAATTATAGAACTTCTCATCGTTTTATCGAAAGTGAAGTGACCTAAAAATGCCCTAGAATTCGTCTCAGTATTGACCCACTTTAAACATTATTATTAGCAACTTGACTCTTGATGTTATTACTTGAGTCTGAATAATTGAGTGTGATAATAATTTTTATGTCTTTAACCCGTTTATCGTTTATCCCGTTTATTATAATTAAACAATTGAAGATACTTTAAAAGTGATAACGAGAGATGAAATAATAAAGTCCACACGCTGCATGCATGATGAAACTGTTTAAAGCTAAAGATGCACGTTGTTTTGTTGCTGCTAAGTTGGCTAAGGTTAAACTTATTTGCAAATTCCATCCAAAGTTGATAGAGAAAGGAAAAGGACACAAAATAATGTAAATTAAGAGAAATTTGAAAAAAATATCAAGTCGACTGAATTATTGGTAACGGAAATGGGTGGGATACGAGGTACAGGTAGTACAAGCTACCTTAATACCATTTCATACCTAATATCAACCAGGCCTTTTGTAAATTTGTAATTTGTGCATCTTTAGTTTAATTGATGCGCAAGTGGCATGTGATAAAAACAAAGGTTAAAAATAATGGTTGTTTTGTTTTATAACAAGAATACAATGTTGCAATCTTGCGTTTTTACATTATTTTCGAGATAAATACAAAATCAACATGTAGAGAGCGGAACGCACACTTCAAAGTAAAAGATCGTTAAAACGCATACGCATCTAAATTCATGGTTCAGGCATTGCGTGAATAGTGTCGTGACTTAAATTGCTAAATGGATGCTGACAGTTATTCTTTCGACAATGAAAAGGGCACGTATCAAGAAAGAAGTAAGGACGTTTGACAACATTTAGGAAGAAATATGCGATCATTCGGGATATTTTTTGTCTTTATTTCGATTATTATGTGAACTGTGAACTTGAATAGAACGATGCAATTGTATTATGACAAAATTGTACTCCCAAACAACAGCAATCAGGAGAACGTCACTCCCTTTGTACTGATGAGCATTTGTCGTGTGCAAAGTAGAGATTCTCCTTGCAAAGAAAACGATCATAATTTTTTTTATTCAGGATGTCACTGTTGTAACACGATTTCAAAGAATCAAATAATTATATGAGGTTGAAGATATAGATACATTTCCCAAAATATGCATGCATCCCAAAAGGTGAATCTCGATATAGATGAAACTCGAATAGGTAAAGGCAAAGCCAAAAGTCAAGTAGAAATGTGCTCCATTTTTTCATTTTGGCAAATATTTTGAATAGAGAAGAGAAAATGTTACCGTTTTTATTTGAGATTAAAATGATTTATTCGTGACAATACGCACGTAATATGCAAGCAGTGGTTTCAACTTCCCATAAATTGAACAATCAACTTTAACTCTAACATTTGGTTGTTTAAAAAATAGTGAGTTCTAGTGACTGATCTAAAGTCCCAAAAAGTGATCTATAAATTTATACAAAATTCGAATTTATGTATGGTCAATAAGCCAAATGTCATCATCCGTTTTCATTTATTTTTATTGTTTTCGAATATTTTGTTCAACAATAACATGTACACGTATGATTAAATGTAAAACCTTAATTATGCAAGTTTAAATAGGTACACAGTTTCAAAAGTCAAAAATCACAAACTTGGAGACAATCAACAATGGGTGTGCTGTTGTATTTTAGGTAGTACAAAAGCCCCAAACTTGACCACGCTGAACTTGGCAAGTTCCTGAACAACAACATGGATTTGTATTTCCGCAAGGCCCCACTGCACATCCTTCTCCTCCAAGTCTACATGTTTGTGCCTGGGGAGAAATTAAACATACTTAAACATGAGCGATAAATCAATGAAACGGTTTATATAGAAGTAGTAAACATTATCATGAAAAAACTTGCAAAACTTAGTAAAATTTGATTCGTGTGTACATATTTCAAAATGTTTCTTGCAAATTACCTCCACCTGAACCATCATGAGAATTGTCAAGGCTAAGCAAACGCACAAGATGAGAGGGAGCAGTTTTGCCATTTTAAACGTTTACGTGTGCGCTTTTGGTGCCTAAAAGGTAAATATTTATAATCAAAAATTCTAAGTTTATAAGTTAGATAAGTTGAGAAGAGTGGACAGTAGTAGCACTTTGTTGAATGATAAACTTACAGTCAAGAACCTTGACTTTTATAATGCAGCCATGTTCCACAAACTGGATA
>JAQFYG010004690.1:0-10752 GCA_034694325.1 Entomobrya corticalis | reverse complement strand
GAAATGAAAATATACAAAAATATTGTCCGCCAGATTTCATGAAAGTTGTTCACAAACACACGAGCTGAGATTGCTACTGCTAGTTCTACTGTTGAGAAAATGATGTGAGGATGGTGCTTCTTTTTGCTCTCTAGATAATCTTGTCATTTTCTCTTTCCCTTTGTGAGCTTATTTCATGATGTGTTTAGACTGAAAAAATATTCATAGAAAAGAAGGAAGGAATTCATGACAGCAAGAAAGAAGCAGCAGCACACTTCCCTGGAGAGTATTACGTTTCGTCTTGTTCGTCATCGCATTCATCCATCTCCTCTGCTTTTTCTTGAGCTTCTATATCTTTCCTCTCTCTCTACTCATCTTCTTTTACTCCCTCGCCAACTCAATGTACGCATAATATTTTTCTATTCATTTCATATCTTGTCATTACTATTACTGAACTCTCTTTTGTACTGCGTGCGAGTATTTTGCTGCTTTTATAGTTTCGCCACACGGCTTTTTATACTTTATACATTCTTATAGCAAAAAAAGAACAAATATTACAATCATGAATTCATCCTATTCTTTATATTATCTAGATCTATCTATCATTTTCTTTGCTCCGGCTTATTTACTAGCAACTTTTCTCTTCTTTCACATTTTCATAAACAAGAAAGAAGAACCGACGGAACTTGGAAAAGAAAATGAGTCCACATAATCAAGTACAATGAACACTGTCAGTTCTTTATATCGAGGTGTATTGTTCCATGTAGTACTACTAAAGGTATTCATTTTATGCAGCTCCTTCTTGGAAACGAAATGAGTATCTATAACCAGTGGTGGCGGTGGTGATATTAGATTGCCTTTAGCCAGTCGCCAGAAAAGGGCATGTCAACTTACAACCTGTTTTTCCATGCATGATGCATGCTTACATGACAAGAAGACATGACAGGGAAGAAATTTACCACTACCATCACTATTACTACTAGCACGCCACTATCAAAGCGAAGCAAGTCAAAAGAGAAAAAGCGAGCAAACTAATATTGTACATGGTTAAAATATATGTGTATTCATTCACTCAAGTATGGATTCACTACCAGGCTAACTCTAGAATAAGTTATAGCTGAAAAGGAAGGAAATAAAGATTTCCTTTTTCTGTTTTCTGTGTGTTATTGTGCATGTGTCTGTCGGCTTGTGTGACTTGTTCCAGTGCAAAGCAAAAGGAGAACGTAAACGACACAAGCGATATGGCAAATGGTATAGTTCTCTGGAAGGATGTTATGTACCTTATAGAATACCTACAAAATAAGAAAATGTTTAAACATATCAAATGGAATCACATATCGCATGCATGCATATGAAATGGACAGATGTCGAAAAGAAACATTGTGCTTTTAATAGCGCTCTCTTTCCTTCCTTCACTTCTCCTCTTTTTACATATGAAACTAGAAGAAAATGGAGAGGAGGAAGAAGAAGGCTTATGGGAAATCAGAATTTCATTTACATAACTTGCACACAGAAGCAGGCAACAAAGGGATTATATACGAGCTTATTATAATGCTTCCAGTACATGCAAGCCGAAAGAGAATATAGCAAACAATAATATCTACTAGTCAAGAACATGTATGCATTTTACTTCAACT
This sequence comes from Entomobrya corticalis, assembly GCA_034694325.1. NCBI lineage: Eukaryota > Metazoa > Arthropoda > Collembola > Entomobryomorpha > Entomobryidae > Entomobrya > Entomobrya corticalis. Next base: position 9,136 of record JAQFYG010004690.1, on the reverse strand, counting down.
TTGGGCTTCACCGAGATAACAATTCCTTTCTGATACAGTGTGCCTCACAATGTGAGTAGGAGAACACTGACTCTGACTATAATATTGTGTTAGTTTGTATTTTGTATTGTATTTTATTGTAAACGTGGTAGATGTCTGCGTATATGAGCCTATATGCCTTTCTTGCTGCTTCTGCTGCTGTTGTTACTGTAACAAAGCTAAATCCTCTCTGAAGCTCCCTTTCTTCCTCATCCACTTACTCACTACTTCTCTCTGGAACTTTTGTCTGCTATGCACATGATCAATGCACAAGAAAAGCGTTCTTTTCACAGCATCATCATATTATGCCACTAATACAGGGAGACTGGTGGTGGTGACTGAAGTAAAGGTATAAAAAGCAGCAAAGAAATACATTTATATTCACACACGGTATGATGAATGTCTCGTATTAAAAGGAATATAAATTCTATACAGAAATGTGTGTAGATAGAGATATGTGTCTACTTCCTAGAGATGCAGGCATGTCGTCTTGTGGAGAAAATGATAGGAAATCCAATAGAGCCTTCCGTCGTTCCGTTCCTTCTCTCGGCATACCGTACGCAATAAATATTCTTGTGCCCACACACCACCACACAACAAGTCATGCAGTCAGTTAGTCATACGGTGGAAGAAAGAATATAAGTATTTATACGATGTAATAGTATATAAATATAACATGTTATATTATATAGAAAGCGTGCTATAGTTGAAGAATATATTGTGTCAGAGCAAAGACCAAGATGACGATGACGATGATAGCTGAGAGCTTTTAGAACTCTTTTGGTTTTTACTTGCTCTTGCTTTACTGGCTTTTGGGCTTGTCGACCAAAAAGAAGAATCACTCAGCAGTCACTTCTCTCTCGTTTCTCTCTACTTCTCTCTTTTTTCTTTCTTTCTCGTTCCATCACTAAAAAATGCATTGCACTGACTCCTTGCCCTATTGCCTGTCTTCCATACACCATTTCATCTTTTTCATTCCTTTGAAGAGAGAATTATCGACCTTTCATGCAGCTTTTTTGCCTTCCAGACTTTTTCGTATATCTGACTGACAGACTTCTTCCAATTTTCAACTTTGTAGAGTAATACATTCATATCATATAAATATCTATATCAAGCTAGAAAAGATTTTGCGGGATATTTTTTTTCTATACAAGTATATCAGCATGAAATAGGCATCATATTATATAAAAGCTTTGCTACACGTCTTTTTTTTGCATATTCACAAATCCCCTTAATCATACATCTTTTGTACGTATTTAACTTTCAAGCTTCTTGCTGTAACTTCCATATTTTCCAATTGAAAGCGAGCGACGAGAGAACAGGAGACAAAAAAAACGTATTCCGCGTTGATGTAAAACTTTCTCAAAGCCTTTTCGTAGGCTTCGACATTTCTTTCTTTTTTATTCTCAGTATGTGCTCTCTGCTCTCTCTCTATTTCTCGCTCTGTATTTCCCTGAACACTCAATCGCAAACGCAGTCACTCAAAACTCTCCAAACCAATTCAATTTTTTTTCCTAAGAAGACACACAAATCAAATAAAAGTAGATCTACACGGGGAGATGATAGAATTTGAACTTGGTTTGACGTTTTATTTTCCTTTTTTGTACACAAGACTTCCTACAGTTTTCATACATTTCATGTCAAGCTTCTTGTTTGTAAATTTACAATAACTTGGATTCCGCTTTGCAAGCAAAAAATTTAATATTTAGTGTTTTTTATAAATATGTGTATGTACACTTTTTGTAAGTTGAATTTCATAGCAAAAATAAACTGAAAAAAAGATGAAAATGAATACATTATGCATAATATTTTAGAACCTTGTATTTCTGTCCACCCATTCATTCCAGTTTAAAATAAATTCAGAGAAAGGGTAATATTATTTTCATAAGTTGTTTACTGGAACAGCAGGAAAAAGTTTCACGCAATGATAATATTATCATACTCGAGGCAAAATTTATGAATCATTTTTGTAGTTTTGGTTGGTCGTATCATAATCATATCTCAGCAATGCCAGTTTATTCCTGCAAAAAAGTATATATTTACAGGCAATTCCATGCTAAAATGCTATGTAAAATAGCATGCAATTTATAAAATGATAAGATCTCAAATGCCTACTTACGCATTACAGATAATGATGCAGATTGTTTTCATCGTGGATTCACATCATCTTTATCTTTAGTGTATAATTCCATGATTTTAATGATAGTGCTGCTGATCAATTCGATAACAGCTTGATGATAATAATGACTCTAAGAAAATATATTGTATGTATGCCGTCACAAGTGTTATTTCGGAAAGTATTGCAGTTGAGATTCTTGCTAAATATTTAGGAGATGAAAGAAGTAGCAAAAGTTTTTTTAAGTACGAAAAAAACTTTTTGTCTTTCAAAAGACTTTTGGGGCTACTTCATATGCCAATATTATAATGCTGGAGGAGATATTTGCATATTTCAGATATCGTCATCATCAACTTTTCCATCATCGCCGTGATGATAATCAACATCATAGTCATGTAGTTTCTCTGTACTTTTTTTCTACACGATCACCACCACTATCATAATAGTTTTCGCTCGATAGCAGCAGTCCTGGCAAGTCATCGTTTTGCCTCTTCACTCTCTCAATCATTCCTTTTCATTGTTGGTTCGTTCCAGTCTGTTGTACATCTTGTTACAAGATGAACCAAAAAGTGGCAAGTCTTGTGTGGTAATAGGACTTAAGATTTTGAGGATCAGCATCAGCAAAAAAGGACATGAAAGCTATGGACGGGCTCTGAACGGGAGAAACATTTTCAAAGGAAAAAAAAGAAGCAAGCAAAAGCAAACCAACTCAACCAAGCATCTCTCTCTGCTCGACGTCCGTAGATAGAGATAGATATTATTATTATAGCTTTACTTGTCTCTCTTTCTCTAAACAGGCTTGTTATACACGCAATATGTGTGTGTGGAGGCAGATATTTAGATAGATGGGAGGCAGTAGACACTAGACACATAGATATATTGGGTCGGAGCTCTTAAACAAGCATACACGACATGCATTATAATCCAGAAAATGCATGTTGGCACGACGGCAAAAAAGCTTCTCTTCTTTGCTCTCCCTCAAAAGAATGAGAAACTTGAAGCTGTTTTTGACTAGAAGGATTTTTATTCTCTAGGATTCAACCATCCTTCAGGCTTTCAAATGATATACAAGTAAAGTATGTATATATGATAGGTTGATAGTGAATCTGTCGAGTAGAAACATGATAAAAGTTTCTTATATTCGAAAAAACCTTTTCGGCACGTATGAACATATACTCGGCTTTCAAAATTACCCTGTAGGTTTCAAAGTGCTGGTACGCTTAATGTATGTACATTTATAGGTACCTAAATATATGCGTGTAATAATGGCCATAGTTCATGCTCAACATTTAAACGGGAAGATCGTTATGAAAGAGTCTTTTACCTTCCCCCTGATGAATACAAATAATATACTCCATAAAAGCATAACGCAAAAAGAGACAGTAATATAGGGGAAACCTGACAGAGGGAGCATCGGAGGTCTATTGCAACTGGAAAACTTTATTTTTCCCAAAATGCTTTGACTTTTTGGAAAGACCGATCTCTGTTGTTATCCATTCTTTTTCTCGTGAATCACCAAAAGCCAACCGACCGTCAAAGAGTTAGGCATGGCCGCAACTCTTGCTCTTTCATGGAAGTAGAAAACATTCGTTTTGATTCTAAATAAAACTCTATAACTGAAAGGCTACATTTTCATGTGTATACAATTCTTTGTAACTGTCTGTTACAGTTTATTTCGATTCTTGTGAACTCTCACTCCCAAAATGTTTCATTATTTTGTTTTGTAATAGATGTCCAGTTTCGGGAGAAAATGGCTAGTTGAATCGCGTGTGATTCTGTAGAAAGGGGTAATTAAGTGTAGCAGAGCAACGAATTCCCTAATTTGAGAGCAAACACTACTGCAATACAGTCAATAATTCGATGAATTTTACCAATTTTTATACTGCCTGTAGAGTTTTGCTATAAATAGAAAGACAAATATTTTTTCTCGTGAAAGATACAATATTTTATCCATTTTTCAATAGTATGTAATATTTTTACCTATTTCAAGCACAGAATAGCTCTTGTGATCAATTTAATACAATATTCTACAAGTTTCTAGAAAAAATGTGGATATGATCTGAATTATAATACTTTTACTACTGGTTTTATACAAATTGGAAGTTTGAATCCATCTTTTTACATAAAAAATTTAGATAAAATTTGTAAGATTACTAGTAAAAACGCTTTAATATAATCATTATTAGGTTTTTAGCAAGTTTTCTACTGGCTTTTAAGATTGCACAGGAAACGATGATGGTGTAATTGCTGATGTAAAAGAAAACTTACACAGACTGACCATGATCGTCCATTTTGTGTAGCAATCGTAAAGCCTTACATCGGCAGCTCAAACACTCCAGATTTTACGACTATACTAGTTTTAAAAATAAAAGCTACTCACCTACAACCTAGCCTTTTGCAAACTTTATTTGTTGCTAGCTTGGCAGCATTTCACAGTGATAAATTCTGAAAAAAGGGCGTTTAGGCATTTTAAAAGGAAACGACTACTGAGCACTAAACCTGCTGCTTGAAAATTGATTTGAGAAAGAGAGATATGAATACTAAATGCGCTAAAGATTGTAAACCATTGGCTTAACGATTGTTAATCACGAGTTTCTTGCCAAAGCAAGATAAATAAAAACCTATATTATTTACACTTGAGAGTGCCCATTATCAAGGTTTTGCATTTTGAGCTGTGTAACAATTTCAAATAATCAAGAGTAGTTGATAACGAGTTTGAATTGCGGAATACTTACAAAAGTAAAAAATTAATGACACCTCCAGGGAGCAAACGTTTTACAAGGAAAATATCAACATTTGAATATGAATATAGATTACATTTAAAAACATCTTTCCACTTCTTACAGTCATTATATTATATAAATAAGCACAAAGAGAAGAGGTGAAGTACCAGAGAGAACAGCAGCTCTGAGCTCGGTAGTATATGGTAGTAGTGGGAAATGGTGTTTCTCCACACATAAAGAACCAAGTTAACAGCTTCTGCCTCGAAAAAGCTAATCTTAACACTTGGTTATGTACTTTGCACGTCCACAAACAATGGCCAACAACGGACATGCATATAGCACATCGCATCATGAAAAAACATACAGCAAAAAGCTGCTCAATCCTCTCTGGTTCAACCGGAGAGCTTTACTTTTTTTATAATGGCTTTGGCTCAAGTTCTCTCCTTCCCTAGCTGCCCAGCCTACTCTTCTCCTCCTAACACAAATGAAGTATAATATTGGAACAGGGACTAATGTGCTGCTGCCGCGAGAGTAATATAAGCGGAGAGCTCGACGACGAGCTCTCACCACCAGGCATTCATGCTATTCACCCTCCTTTATTATCCGTTTCCGCTCTCCATGCGTTAAATAATGCATTTCACGATCCCATTAAATAAAAGCAATAATCATCCAAAATGTGTGTGTGTTGTGTTGTATATGTGGAGAGCGAAAAGAGAATGAAAAGAAGAAGAAAAAAGAGTCGTAGTAGCACTGTTCCCTGTTTTGCTGCGTATTAGTGATGATGACGATAGTGGTTGTGTTCTAATACTAGCTAAAATACTCTATTATGCATTCTGCGGTAGACCTTGTGCAGACGGAAAAGTGTGAGTTTGGTCGTTGTTCGAACGAGAACAGAGCAACACATTCAAAATGTCTAAATACCAATCTTATAAACTTTCATTATAAAAAATGAAATGATTTTTTATGAGGAAAAGAAAGACGGTTGAGTTTTACTGTCCAACCTGGGGACAATGTTCATATTATAGCCAGTTATTACCTAAAGTTAATGTAGGTACCTATACTGTTTTTTATCTTTTTCAAACTTTCTGTCTAATGAACTTTTGTTTTCTTGTTTTCTTTCTCTTAAGAATCTTTAATATGATTATTAGTCGATCTGAAACTCATTGATAAAAAAAGGAGAGTGTTAGGGAGTAAAAGACTCTTGTATTTTACAAAATGATATTGATCTGAAGAGTAGAAATAATAATAAAATGATGAAAAGAAAAAACAGTAGTAAAACGATACTCCTGTCATTCTGACTTGCCTTTCTGTTTAACTTTACTTGAAGTGATAAAACTGATGATAACAAGTAATGATGACGATGCTGATATGTAATAGAGAAGAAAAAGAACACGTAGAGAGCCTTTCATTTCTAGATTTATAAAAGGGCATAAAACCGAAAATATCAAAAATATTATACTCTTTCCGTGTAAATGCCTTCTTGATGATGATGATATGAACATAAAACGCTCATTTCCTTGTCTTTATTCTGCTGTTGCTGTTGGGGGTAGCGACTGTGTATCATCGTCATAAAGAGATCATCATCACCACCAACCAACGACCACCGTCGCTCCTTCATTATTATTAATAATGTTTTCAGCTGTATGTCATTAATTCTTACTGGAGAAGGACAGAAAAAAATACCATCATTATTATTATTGATATGCAATATGTACACACACCAGACTCACAGTCGTTTTTAGTTATGTTAATTCTGGAAGAACTACGACAGAGTATATAAGTATAGAAGTGAGGGTAAAATATAAATACCAAACACTCATCCACTTTTACCCTCGCCCCTTTCGATATTAAACTTTTTCCATCTTTTATCAATCCAATGAACAAATGAAAACAAAATGAGTTCAGTTCAATTCCATGCGTGCATGTAATAATATATGTATTAGATGAGTATAATAATTATATACAATGTTGCATTGAAATATTGCTTCTTCCCACTACTCTTCCTCAATAAACATGTTTATTTGGTAAAATACGATAAATTCAAACGAAATACTTCATATTTTACTCTGTACATTACATTTGAGTGTTTAGAGAATGAACATTATGTTGTCAATAACTTGATTTGGTACATCACAAGTAGCATTTGAAGATCCGCTGGCTGTTTCAAAGCTTCTTATTTTTATAACTTTTTATCATTGTAAACCTTTTTTTCTCCAGAGGCATGACTTTCTAAAATTAAATATAAGGTTTCGTTATAAAACTTGTAAAGCACCGTTGTATATCCAAATTTTGTTTTGAATTTCTGCTTTTTATCAAAATGAACCAATTCGGAATAGTGAAACACCAAATCTACCAACTTCCAACTCGTCGAATGAATATCTCATGCCTTGTAATCTTAATGATAATTTAGTTGGACGCTTATGCTAACAAACGCAGTAAATTATTAGTTTAATGCTCATTCAGTCAGTGTACTTACATTAGATAGCCATACATAAAAATTTCTTTCTGAAGTCCAGCTTGCCCGTTGTTCGTAATTTGCCTTCAGCCCAAAATTTCATTTATCTCTTTGAGTTTTGATGAGCCTGCAGTAGCACACGTAAACGTGCAAGCTGGAATGATGAAACCATTAAGAACGGTGAATGTAAAGAAGGGAGAGAAAAGAAGAGTGAAGGCATAAGCCATTGTATCATTTCATGTGTATTTTGTATTAGGTCGAATGAATTATTATAGGCAGTATTATTATATGGCCTGTGCCTGGGATAATAGATCCTTGTAGAGAGGTTATAATGTTTTATGTCTATTATTGATTGGGATTGACGACTGACTAGAATGGTGATGTTGCAGTAGTTACTACTACAGCTTGTACACTTCTCTGCATAAACACATTTTCGTTTCTTTTATGTCACGAAAAACGAGCCTATTGAAATCCATAAATGATATTGATGAAGAGCTTTTTACTCGGCGCTGTTGGCAGCAAAGAAGGAGCAACAGCAGCAACACTGCCACCAACAGCAAGAACCACACAGTCGTTCGCTCTTCCGTCTTTCTCCTTTTTTCTGTCAGTGAAACGATGAGAGAGAGAGAGAGATCGTGGGTATTAGTGTAAACTGCCTGTCGAGTCGTTCTTCCTTTGATAAGTTATATGTACATCTTATATAAATTGTCTTTTATATCTTTTACTTCTTCTCTACTCTACTGCTGCATGGGCTTTTGAGGGTCGAACGAATGGAAACGATAATAATAATAATATTGGTCGAGCTATATGGCAGCATGCAGCAGTTGAGATTTTTTTACAAAGGAAAGTTGATCCCAATATGTTACCAGCGCCATGTAGTAGATGGGGAGCAGAGCCCCCCCGTGGGCCGGCCCGGGCCTGTCATACAAACTGATGGTACGGCCTTTATGGAACGCAATCAAATTTTGCGTTATACATTTTCAAATGCTGAAATTTGAACCTTCAGTTTTTAAGTTTGATTGTTTAAAACCATTATTCGTGGACGTTCCCAAAAATTTTAATTAGTCAGGAGATTAGCCATATATCCGAAGTATATTGGAAAAACTTTCTAGGTTTGGTAAAGGATTACAGGCAGTAGAGTTGTGTATATTCTGTAAAAAAAATTATTAAGATATGACAGTGGACTCTAAAAGAAAATCATATTCACATTTGTGAATGCCGTAATTTTTTGCTTTTTCTGCAAGTATCAATTTCTGACACGAGTCTGATTTTTTATGTTTTAGATTACAGCATTTTGTAGGTAATTGTATGACCTTTTTACGTACATAAGTTTTTTACATTTCATGTTTTAAATTACTATGGGAGAACTTGATGCGTGAGCATGCAGTTTGTTGGCGACATTTAGTGAAATTTGTTTACCCTTTCTCCTTTAGCTTGTAATTCGCCAATATTTGTACAAACCAAAAATTGTTTAGTGCCAAAATAAGCCAAATTGTCTTTTCTTACCAGAATAGAAAATTCCTTTAGAATATCCCTATTTAACCAAGAAAATATTTGCAAAATACAGACTATCAAAACTTTAGAAAACCTCTACGTACATTCTTTATGCATGAAATATGCTTTTTCGAGTTAAAATGAAATCTTTTGACTTGAAATTTAGATTGTATTGCTATTTTCAAAATAAGTGTGATTACTAAATTACTTAAAATATAAGGCAGGTGCTAAACACCTACTACAAAGATGACATGGGTAAAAACGGTATGGTGTTGTAGTGTCAGTTGTAACAAAGACACAACGAGTTGCTACTTATAATTTAACAGTCAT
>JAQFYG010004689.1:0-10753 GCA_034694325.1 Entomobrya corticalis | reverse complement strand
ATTTCGTATAACCATGCATTTATTATGAAAGCATGGAATAAAGCGTACTTTAATTACGCGGTTTTTTAAATGATAACTTAACATTGTGGAAAGGTGGAGCAAAGTGTATGTTTCTTCTTTACTAGAACATGTCACCATTACAGTATGCAACCCCAATCTCTTGGTGTAAAACTTTCCGACTTTTTGAGATATTTACAAATGTTATTGCCACAGAAACCAGCTTTATTTACAAAACTAATGTGGCACCGAAGCCTCTTTGTTGCACTAAAATACGAACGTCAAAAACTTTGGAGGCAGAATACAAGTGACGTGCCTTAGTTATTGCACACAATTTTGTAGCAACCGTGAAGCCTGGCTTTTGTGCTCAGTTTCTTAACTGAGCATTTTTCTGTCATCTGCAATGACAAATTAAAAGAGATATAAATCAGTCTGCATGATATTTTACAATATGTCAAAATTACACCTCTACATGATTTTTTTTGATCTTTTGACAAGATCTTTGAAAAAACCGTGGCAATTTAATGAGAGAGAGAGAGATGGAGAGGTTTATTAGTCCAAATAACGCACCGCGGGGGGGTAGAACAATTGTTTTATTTAATTGAGAGCTGAGAAAATAGGTAACCTGTTTTGATTTGAAAGGCATTATAAAAGATCGTTTGTAATTTATATAATATTAATTGCTAGAATAATTGGCAAAGAGAACCACGGTTTTTATTGTTTGACCCAAAACTAAAACTATTAAATGACAAGTAGTTTTATTTTGAATTCATTGTTTTTTGCATTTCTGTTTCTTAGTTATTAGGCTATTATATTAGTTTCATATCAATTCATACCAAACAAAAGTGAAGTCATTTTCTGTCACATATTGCATTTTTCTTCAACAAAAAATAACGCTGTCTTGAAGTACATTCAATAAGCGAATATGGTAAAAACAGAACATGCAGAAAATGTAACAAATCCTAGAATTTTTAGGACTAACAGTTATGGTCACTGATCACAGGATGTGAAAAAACAAAACTCAGACACTGTTGTTCTGAATGGGAAAGTGGTCAGTTGTTAGCAGTTTTCAAGGTAAAAGCTGCATTTTCCTTCGTTACTGACGAACTATTACACTGATTTTATTGCATCTCGTTCCAATCTCTCTGGGAAAAACACATTTAATCTGTAATAATAACGAATAGCTAAGTAATGTTTTATTAAGCAAGTATCATATTGAAGATTTTCATGAAGTTTTATGATAATAAATGTAATGATGATAATGATCCTTAGTGAATATCGTTCATGATCAGATGCCATCAGTATTGTGGACGAAAATAACCGTATCAATAATAATGGTTATTACAAATTGCAGTAATGGGAGCTAGGGATTAATTAAGTTTTTTTTCTTAACACATGACACAGCTCTAAAACCCCGAAAATCTATTTGTACTGTAAATTGCAAAATAGGACAGAATAAAATGATTGGCGTCAAACTTCAGTTCCATGTTTATTTTATTGATTTTATAGTGTCAATTTTAGGTTATTAAAACAGGTTTTATTGCAATCATACAGAACTGACACTTGCTTGTTGACAATGATTCAAAACGTTTTAAGTGCAATGGAAAGTTAATTGCTGTTGACTTTTAAAACAAGTAAAAGATCATAACGTGAGTTGAATTAAGGTTGAGGGTTTTTCACGCTCACTCAAACCCACTCACTCATTTGCCATTAACTTTATCAGATTCAACAATAAAAATAGGATAAAAATATTGGGACAAACTGAGACATGATTTAATTTTTTGTTTGCTTCAGACTATAGAAAATAAATTTTTGTTGACTTTCTGGCGTTTTTAAGATAAAAAAGATGAATATTTCAACAAATGAAAGGGGAAAAATATTTCATTTTCCTAACAATTTTTAATTGCGTTGGCAAATGCACTTCAATGGCACAATTAAATTTTTGTAGTAATCACAAACAATACAATAATTGTCGGAAAGGAAACGTGCGATCTTCAGGTTGGAGGGAACAAGAGATCTTCATATCTGAGGAAACGAGGGATCTTCAGATTGGAGGGAACGAGGAATCTGCTGGTCGGAGGGAACGAGGAATCTGCTTGTCGGAGGGAACGAGGAATCTGCTGGTCGGAGGGAACGAGGAATCTGCTGGTCGGAGGGAACGAGGAATCTGCTGGTCGGAGGGAACGAGGGATCTGCAGGTCGGAGGGAACGAGGGATCTGCAGGTCGGAGGGAACGAGGGATCTGCAGGTCGGAGGGAACGAGGGATCTGCAGGTCGGAGGGAACAAGGGATCTGCAGGTCGGAGGGAACAAGGGATATATAGATCGGAGGGAACGAAGGATTTGCAGGTTGGAGAGAACGAGGCATCTTCAGGAACAGAGAACGAGAGATTCGTATTTCGGAGGGGATGAGAGATTTGCATTTCTAAGGGGACGATTTCATTCAAAGAAAAGTATTTAAAAGGCTACATAGAAATAAGTTTTGGTTAATGACCCACCACCACTCCCAACCTGACTACCAACTTTGATAAAAAAGGGTTTCCTAAATTTTCACAACAAATAAAGTTAAGATCGTTTATAATTTTTTATCTATTTTAAGCCGATAAAAATATGAAACGATATGATTTCATTATTTGACATGAGAAGAAATTCGATTGATATTATTAAAATGGCTCCAATGTTTGTGTTGTATGGGTCGTCTGGGGCTATCAAAATTTAAAAAAAAAGCTGACGAACGCTGGTGGATTGAAAAATGAGGCACATATTACTACAGCTCACCACTCTCAGCTCTAAGATAAATGTTTTAGTTAATATGTCAAATAATTTGTTTTTGGCGACTTATCTGATAATGCATATGAGTAGCCTCAAATGAGTGTCGAAAAAGTTTCAGCATGAAGTTCATACCAAAGCGTAAATAACAAATTTGTAAATGCAACATTTGTTGCAGATCTTTGAACGACTATTGCAGGTTTTTGAAACTAGTGTATTGCAATCAATCAATTTTGACAATTTACTGTTAACTTTTAAAACGTGTTAAAGACAAAAATGTGCTCAGTTACAAGATTATTAATTGAATTAAATTTTGTGTGCTTTTAGATTCAGAAAAAAAATGTAAGAGTTAGAATCAGTTTGAATATTCTTTATAAAGTCAAGACTTTTAAGCTAATCGATTGTCGAATGCTTGATGAACAAAGTCGTTTTGTTTTGAGTGTTCCAAGTACTCAAACTTCATTTATTAATAACGTTCCCTATTTTTTGGATTAAGTTTGCATACAAATTTGATTCTGCACTTTCGCAACGATGTATGTGTGGTAAGTATGAGGTTTATATGAAATTCCAAGTTACATATCAATATTCTACTTGTAAAAGTTGAGAAACTAATGATTATGGTTTTTTTGTTATGTCTCCAAAAATATAAAATGCATCTGTATTTGAAAATATCTACCTTGCGGATTATTATGCGTGTATCAGGCCGCCTGAGAGAAAGTGGATGCATAAAAGAAAGTTTAAAAGGAAGTTTCAAATGTCAGAAATATTACGATGCTTATGACTGAATTGTTTAAATTTTGTTATTGTTGGATGGCTCGGCTGTGCAACATTTTGTATTTATTTTGACGGCAAAGGAATGATCATAATATTATATTAATAAAATATGGCAAATATCTACAAATATTGTGTCTTTGGGCAGCAAATTAGCAAAGGTACTAGCGCAAAGAGGTTTTTCTAGGTTTTCGTTTTAATTGGAACAGGATATAGTGCAAAGAAGTATTTATTCTGGCGATGCATGAAACTTTATAATAGAAAGAATACGGGGTACTGTTTGCCCGATTTTTTAAGGTCTTCAAACTTTTCATTTTATAAAACATATTAAAGTAAATACATATCTTAAATCATTTACGAATTTGATCAATCATAATAAGAGATTCCGTAGTAACAACAACGAATGGTCTGTTCCCGGTTCCTTCGTTATGAACTTTATTTGTCGATAGTTCCTACTGTCTTACTATTGCATTTTATTTATCAATTTATCTTCTTTATTGCGCAGTTAATTGAATCTAATTAATTAAACAATCCTTATTTTTTTGCAAAATATTTTACGGCGTAAAGCATACCTAACTATTCAAAATTTATAAAAAATGCTTCACTTTTTTCAACAAAATTCAGACAGGGACTAAAAATAATAAAATACTTTACAAAGCTTTTACTTAATTAGCAGTTTTGAAGACTTTCCAAAATGTGCATTTTCAGATTCTTTTAAATAGAATTTGATCAGTTACAAAGAAATGTTTGTATAAAGCTTTCTTGCTTTACATTCGCAGTGTTACAACCAAAACAGCAAAAATATTTTTATCATTAACCATGTCCATGTAAACAAAGTTAGTTGTTTTATATTACAATTTTAGGTTTATGGGCAACAAAACAATGCTTTTGTTTTTAAAAAATCAGATTGACTTTTTCTCCACATTGACAGAAGCCAATTCAAACAACCAAGTTAATCAGATTGACAACAATATTTAACACACATGATACTTTATCATAAAGTTTAGAGAACAAGTTTGTAATTTCTGTAGTAACAATTTCTACAATATATGTACACTTAAACTAGAAGCACATATATATATTCCGTGTTCCGAAAACATTAAATTTGCATTAATATATTCTCAGTCTTATAAATTCCTCACTAACCTATTATTATTTTTATGAAGATAAATATGGCTATTATTATTGTTATTACTTAACAAATTAAAACATTTTTTTACATTTTTAGCAAGTATATAAATATTTATAATGCTTAATGGAATAAGCGTTAAAACAAACAATGAAGTTAAAGTTAAGTTGGGTTTTCTATTAAATATAATGTTGATTCTAAGTCAATGTAAAGACGTATTGTTTGTTTTGATATAGAAATTTTAGATAACAATTGCCTAAACCTTCGTTGAATGCACAGATTTTCTGAATTTTTTTATTTTTCTCTTGTATCATTTTGATATAAAGATACAAGTTTTTTAGTGAAACTAGGTTTTATCTCTAACAAGTAGGTAATCGTTATTGTTCTTCAGAATCTGTTTTGAAAGAATTAATATATATTTTCCAATCAAGTGATGATCTGTATAGTTTTAGTGCTGTCTGTTATGCAATCCAGCTAAAATTTTAGGAAGTTCTGATGTTGAGAGCTATGTATTTTTGCGCCCATATTGCAAATCTACTATTAATTTGGAATTTATCTGCAAAACGAAAAACAGTAATTTCGATACCAGATAATTTAAATTATTTGCAAAGTTTGGTTTAACTGTATGTCGTTCTGATTTCCTGATATTTTTTGCAGGAGAAACATTCTAACGCGTTCGTCTGTAAGAACACAAATAGATAAATAACGTTTTGTAAATAGGCATATAATTTTAAGTTTATAGAAGAATTTGACGTTAATGATTAACTTTAGAAGCCGTGATGATTTTCTTTCACTCCAGTAAAATCCACTTAACTTTTATTTATCAAATTCTGATTGAAATACTTAAGCTTCAAAAAGAAATTGCATTATCTCAGAAGCACAAATTACAATTTGGTTATTTATATTTTAATTGTGCGGGGTCTCGAGAAATATTAAAAGTGCAACAAACTCTAGTTCTATAAAAATCCACAAAATGTGGTCAACATAGAATCTGATGGGTTTTGTGATCATGAAAGCAAACAAAGGTACTTAAAAGGAAAGCTGTAAGAAAGCAAACACTCTCCCAAATATAATATCATCCAGAATTTATCCCAACAGACACTGAGCAATTTTGTAAAAGAAAGAAATAAAAAATACATGCACAACGTCATTGAATGTATATTTTGCACTTGTTTTTTCCCACCTTTTATTTAAAAATGAAAGCAAGGACTCGTGATTAGAAAAACCAGTTCATAAAATCATAAGAAACCTTCTTTAAGATTTGGCTAGATATAAGTATTATATATATTTGATTGGTTTTTGAAGCAAATAAACAGCGTGTCATACATCAGTAAACTTAATGTTTTATAAGCCACTCAATTTTGAAATGTCTTTCCCTTTTCTGCCTACGTTCAAGTTACGCCAATTCATTTTTACAAAAAGTTTCCATATCCACAAAATGAAATCCAAATTTAGCATTAATAAGTAAATATTTACACAACCAGGACAATTTTTCAACAATAAGATCAATGTATGCAATTGTTTATTTGTTAAAATATTGGAGTTTGGTTGTAAGGTTTCTAAAATTGGACGATTAAGATTCAATTTGTTTTTCAGTATTTTTAAACAGTTTTACTTTTATCAGAAAATAGGCGAGGCATTAACATTTTAAGAAAAATGCATTCCTCATCAACAAACTCACTCCTTTCCTGCTTTGTTGTTTATCTATTCCGTGTAACCATATGAAACTATGCTGCATCTGGTGCTAGTTTTTACAGGGTTGACACCAACCGACGTTTTTGTTAGGCAATTTAGTATTTCTATTATTGAAGCTTTGCTTATATTATTATTATTGAATTATTATTATTGAACCACTGTAATAATGACAAGTCTCAATCTTCATCAATATTTTCCATAAACCATAGTAAAACCAGTTTTAATGGATATAAAATATATAAAACTCATTATCATTCCAAAATTAAATATAAAAATCCAATATAAAAAAAGAGAATGAAAATTGGATGCATAATATTGCATAATGAGATGTGAAAGTAGCATAAAATTGCAAGTTACTGCATCAAAATGCTTAATTTGCTTCTCCCTGTTTATTATTAAACTATTAAATATTCTTGTCGGCCAATTCCATCTGGACTCTGGACCACTTATCTGCACCTGCGATTAATCAGAATGTTTGACACGTGCAAGCGACAAAATATATAATTTAGAACGTTTTGTTGTTTTTTATTTTAACTAACTGCCGTCTTTATATTAGAAATTAAAAATTAATTATCTTCTGTTTCTGAAATTATTTAAAAAACTGCAGATATTTACTAAACTTTAGACAAATAATCATCCACTGATAATTTATTGGTTAAAAACCTTATTTCTTGTAAACAAAAGCTTTGCACCAAGTTGCACCAACAGGACGTCATGGTCCTTCAGTAATTGAATAAAAAGCATAATAGAGAATAAAAAGTTAAATCTGAAAATAACCCATTCTTTTTTAAACATAACTCAAGCTCAAACAAATGTTTTAAGAAGAAACAACTAACAACAAATTTTAAAGACTTGGAATATTTCCATGAAAACAGGAAAAATATATTCTCTAAATTTAGGACATAAAAATCAATAAAAACCCATTAAAATCATTTAAATTGCGCTTAATCTTAAAATCATTCATTAACAAACTAGTACAGTTAAATGCAAATGAAGTCATATATTTTGATAAATAACGTTAAATATTGAATTAAATCACCACTGTGGAAATAAGTAGTAAAGCATGTCCTTTGTACTAGATGCAATTAACAAATGATAAAGCAATTAAATTTACACGTAAAATTTAATTAGGATTTTGAAAAATTAAAACTCTGATTGTATTTCCGAAACTTCCTGTATAGTGCATGCACAACGCTTCCAATTTATTTTGAATTAAAAGCTTTTGCCTATACGCAAATTTAGGAAGAGGTAACAACTTTTTTAGAGAATGGGCGATTCATTAATTTTACCAAAATAATATTCCATATCAGCATGTTTTTTGTGTCAGTACACACGCTTTAATTACTTAATCCAAGAAATATCCTTTTGATAAATCTTCCAAAGAAAATGGATCATTTTTTCGACATAATTACCATCAGCCGATGTGTTTGTCTTGCAAATTATCATTCTCTCCATGTAAGCTAATTAATTAACAAAAATCTTTTCATCTGTCTTATTGAACTCATAAGTTTCTAGTTTAGTTAATTAATCACACTCGGCATTAAATTGGACTTTTCATGTATTTTGTGTTACTGGTCCAATGCAAAAAAATAAAATAATGTTTTTAGCTGCTTCAACATCATCAAATAGACATCCACAACATAAAGTTCATTGGTATTAATGCAATAGCAACGACATCATTGATATTATTAAATTTTTATTTAAATCATATAGTTTTATAGTCAATTTTCTATTTTATTCAATTAAAAATTTAAGTTGAACATATGTATATGAAAGCAAAACTATTATAAATTGATGTAGGGTGTAAGCTTATGTTAGTTAATAACGAAATTTATCGCTCTCAATAATTCATTTTGACACGATTGCTGCAGTGACTGAAACATTATTGTTAGCTTAAAATTTAATAGATAAAATAAATCGCAAGATTTCAATGGTTGCTAATATGTTTTATGAAATTAATTGTATTAACATTACGACTAATTTTGTCACATTTCAAATTTAAAGGCGTTCCCAAGAAAGCAATGTTGAGTGTAATTAAGAACCTTATAAAGATTGAATGTAATACAAAGCAGTAGCTTAATTTCAGTGATCAATAGTTTAAATAATGAGAATATTGAAGTGTAAGACAAAAATGCAGATTGGTGCTAACCAAGTTAAAAACTGAATTCCAAAACAATAGGTTGGGAATTTTGAATGTCACAAAAAGCAGAAGTAATCAAATAAAACAAAATAAAACTGCATATTTCAATAATGTATAATCCATTTTCAAGAAGTTTGTTAACCTCTTCTATGGAAATAGCGCATTCTTATTTTAAGTAACAAGAATGTAATTAATACAAAACAGGCGCGTCTTGTCGTTACACTGTTATTCTGTTGAAATACAGTTAAGCGTTTTGACCTAAGTTGTTTTTAACACATATAGTATCGTCGCATACGCCGTGAACAATATTTTGTTTTTAATTTACATCGAATATTTTAAAAACAAATGCTATAATTATTGGTGTTTGTGTTTAGCGGTAATTTGCTAATATTTGGTACAAATTTTGCTGATGAGGTTAGAAGTAATTGACCGAGAGAACAAATAAGCTTTGTTTGTTAAACACAAATGTCTTCCACAGTGTAGATTTCTAACTCATGAAATTTAAGCAACTTACATTTCAGCTTTAAAATTGTTAACATAATAATAATAGTATATACCGTATTTACTTTTTTAATTCCCCTGAGGAATTACGGAAGTTCGAGATTTTTGGGTGGGGTATTATTTGAATAGTGGGGAATTACACAAATTTAGTAAAATTTCAGAATATTTAAGCTTGAAACTCAATTTTAAAGGAGAAATTTGCAGATATTTGAAAAAAGTCAAGTACATTTTCTGTAATTGTCCGAATTTAGTTTTTATTTCATACTTTCACATCATTGTTACAGTACTAAATTTTTTCCAAAATTTGGATGGGAAATTATTGGAATAGTGGGGAATTACGCAATTTTTGGCCTTAGACCTGGGGACATATTTTAGATGGGGTATTATTCGAGGGAGGGAATTAAAAGAGTAAATACGGTATAAAAAATCCAGTTCATTTTTTAAATTTTCCCGGGATTTCATAATACACAGCAGTAAAAATAACAATCTTTTACTTACAACCATTCTGATCTTATACACATTCCAAACGTCAAAATTAACTTACCATCCAATACAATTAATACATGATATTAGTTTAAACGACCATGTGAGGATTTTGATTGACTGATAAATAAACGTACTTTAAAAGCCTGTAATATATGCTGACCGATCACTAGAAAGAACATAATATTGATAAATCTCCACGTTTCCCGGTTAAGCATACCTGACGCCAATCCATTTTTAAATTTCATAATTGCAGCTATCAATTAGCATAGATGTTTATTTGAGTTGTCCAGGTATAGATTATAATTTAAACAGGTAAATATATCTAAGCTAACAATTGTGATTCTCCAGAAACTTGTGCCTCATATTCCAATCCACAAACTCTTGTCAGTAATTTTTAAACATTTGGTAATGATGAACAATCAACCAATTATTAATGTGCTTATTTCACATTGGCGCCTTTTCCTAGCAACAATCAAGTTTGTCCTCCAAACATACTTGCCACGTTTTGTTCAAGTTTATTTCAAATCAAATCAGATACAACTTAATGACAATTTTCACGAAGGCTTTTTGAAATTGTATTTTGTGAAAACAGAGATTTAGTTTTTTTAATCGTCAATGAACATGCTTTGTTTTATTCAAACTAAATCTTTATTTCCGTTTATAATTTTTTCCTTTCATTATTTATTTTTTTATAAAAAACCGTGATTAAACAATATCCATACTTAACCGATCTTGCTCATTACATGCATTTTGGAAATTTGGCGGTTTAATATTACAAACCCATAATAACAACGGCTTTTTTTACATTTTTCTAAATAATTTGCTAACATATAAGTTAGTCTTTCATTTTATATCTGATGCATCGCATGAATCGTAAATGCGCATTGAATTATAATTTTACTCTTCATCAAACTATAAAACAGGATAGACTATCAACAAAAAATTTGATTTGAAAAATAAAACTGGTTTGTTTTTCAAACATTCAGACAATATTGCAGCTCTAAGCGAATAATCAATGATTGAATTATTTCTAATTCTTCAATGTTTGCCTCACTAGGTAACGTCGCCAGGTGAGAGGAGCTTCAGGCCACCGGAATAGTTGAAACTGCATCTACAGATTATGTTGAATTTAATGCCGTTAGAATTTTTCTGCAAAATTAATATTTGTTATTTTTAAAGCGCGAAAGAAAAAAAAGTTTTAGCGTGCCCGCACGCTTCTCAGCTGCCGCAAGCTAGCGTTGAACGCACTCAGCAACCACTACTCCT
>JAQFYG010004688.1:0-10753 GCA_034694325.1 Entomobrya corticalis | reverse complement strand
AAGCCACCAATGATATTGGCAAATAAATTGACTTTTAAACCAACTACATTTGTTTGATGATGATGAATACATGAACTGGTCGTAAAAAGAAAAGTTTCATTGTTTATGATCGCAAAGCGTGTGTGCTACGTGTATACAGCAAAAGATTTTTGTCCAAGTATTGATTTTTCATTACTTTTACAGTTGATAATAAATAAGTATTCAGAAGATACACGCGAACACCACTTTTTGTAAATAAAATAGATATTGCTTTAAAATGCATATAACTATAGATAGATGTATGTATGGAGAAATATAACATGCTATTTTGTTCCTGATACAAAGTTTTTGACCCACTACCGAAATGAATAAGCATATTATATGCTTTGTGTCCGTGTTCTATGTACTATGTGGGTATTATATGATCAATAAAACACCCAAATCCTTAGATAATATACAAAAGATTGGCTACTCACGTGCTGACCTTTGCCTTCAGGTTAGCATCGCCTTTTCTTTTCTTTTTGCTGAAGATTACGACAAGTAGATGATTGCATTTCATTATCTTGCTATTGTAGAATCTTTGTGAATAAGGATTTTCTTATAAGTAAAGAGCATAATTTTTAACGAAACATATAATAAGCACTTTTCTGCATGCTATGCCGACACCCATAGTCGTCAGTGCCGGTATCACATATCCTCAGTGTTTTACGTTACGCGATAAACTTGACCTAAGTCAGGGAAATGAAAAATGTGCGGATATTTATTGTGCATTGTAATCGATACCAAACGATGCCATGCAATATTACACAAGTATTTTTAAACAACACCAAAGAAAGGAATACCAGCACAAAATTACAATGATTACAACCAGAATCGCAACCAAACAACTTTTAAAGTTTTCAAACATAGAAAAGTCAGCAGAGCGGTGTAGTACTGTATTCACGGCATCATTATGCAAAACAAGAAGCCATTTATTCTTACAAATACTAGTGATACTTATAATATGATCACTTGATCTTTGATCAACCAGCATGTATCCTGATATTTATCAACAAGTATGCATTCATCATCAATAACTCACATGCGCACCAATTAAATTGTGTTTGAAAAAATACTATGATACTCTTTGTTCAAATAAACAATTTTACTCAAGAGCCTTAACTTGTTCAAATGGCATTGTTTATATTTTTATGAACAATTCGCTCGATTGCACTGATTCACATGAAGAAAATTCGTTCTCTGCAGTGACAACTTTTATTGCCAGTACTCATTTGGATCATAACTATTGTAAATACAGAAGATATAAATTATAAACGAATAAAATTGACAATAAATGTGTTTAAATCATGGCAATTAAGTAAGAATGGGGACGGATCTGTTGTTTTGAGTTCTGTTAATTATTGATTCTGCATCTTTTCGATTGTTTGTCAAGTCATGGAATGTAGAATCAGTGAAAGAAATTAACGCAATTATTATTATTTTCCGTTGACAGAATTTTAGTACTGATAACATATATTAATGAGCTTGCAGATGTGGGTAGTACGGTAGTGACTTAAAATTGTTACACTAAAAATTACTACAAACTACTGTTTAAATGTTAAGTAACCTTACATTTGACGATATAGTACATGACTTTGTCTGCACTGAGTGCGCGCATGCAGCATGCTCTATCAAGTTTTTAAGAATTCTCGTGGTTTCTCGTTGAACGAAATGGTAAAAAGGTATGAATAAACAATTATTCGGTAGCTGAATGCGTGCTTCATTCATTCAAGATGATGACCACATGATACGAAAATACCTATATAATAAAAATATTATATTCAAAATTGCCCGTCATTTTGCTAGTCAAAATCTAATCTGCTGCTTATATGAAACTATAATGCCATATACTGTGACGGTTTATAATAAAGTCCAAATGTTCGTGAACACAAAACTTTATGAGAAAAGGTGAAAAATGATCCGATTAAAAGAAAACTACGTACACATATGCCTATAAAATTCACAAACGAAAACCGTTGGTTGGCAGCTTGGCTAGAAAAAAAGTTGAGTAAAAAGCGTGTTATATAGTAAATGAAGATGGGCGGGGAAGAAGATGGGAAAAACTGTAATCAGGTACATTGAAAGGGATGATCGATCACGAAATGGTCATAAAATGGCAAGAAGATAAGAAACAAAGATTGTAAAATCCTAGCAAACCAAACCAATCGACAAGAGTAAATATTTTGGGATGACGCACACTTACTTTGTTTGCTACCGTTTCTGTACAGGTAGCGATCATGTGTAATAAAAAAGTAGTAAATAAACTGCTCCAGATTGGTACAGAATTTATATCAAATCTGTTTAAAATTGCTTAACATATGCTTTCAAAATACATATGCTTATTGTTTGGCGGTTGGTAGAACAATTATATACAATACCTGACCAATAAAGTCATGTTTTTTATTTGCTCACGTTTATAAGACACGGCAAATAAGTACACATGTCAGAAATATTCAATAAATTATGAACTAATATTTAATTATGAAAAATTAAAAACAGAACAAATGCTTTTACCTTGAATTTGCATACCTTGAAGCTTCTTTTCAGTCTCCCAAAATTTTTGCAGTTCAGTGAAGTATTTGTCCAGAATGAACACTTTGGAAAAGCCGATTGTGGCCATTTCATGACACAACAAGAACAATTTTTAATTGGGAACTTGCTGCAACTTCTTTTCCTATATCCAAGGAAGGAAGAAGGTTAAATTCTTACTCTTTGTCACCAATTCATACCAGTACAAGGATGTTTAAAATGTAAAATGTACATTTCATACCAACGCTTCAATTAATTTTTTTATATTCTATACTAGTCACTAGTGTCTCATCGTAAAATACTAGTGTATTTTCTCAAACTCTCACAACAGTCACTCATTAAATTGCATTTATGAAGTCATCATACATAACTGATTCCAACTTCAACTTTACGATTTTACAATCCAGACCAAAATGCATAGCAGCACTTGTTCGCAAACCAATTATCGCACAGCTTTTCGGAGCATTTTTTCTGTCATAAAACTTGATGTAGATAAAATTTTGTTAATAAACAAAAGCGTTACTTTCTTATTACTGTCACCCACCATCATACATAATGCAGTATCTTTTATCGCATTGTTAAAGCAAAACTTCAACAGTTGGGTGGTGGAATAGTCTGTTTTATATAGTAATCATGTAAAAAACATTGAGTTGATCCTCCACTTTTTATGCTCTCTTCTTTTTTCCTAAAGATATCCACCTGTCCGTATGTGTGTTTACTGCACTTCTCTTCTTTATATTTCTTTTTAATTGGTTGTTAAATAAAACACAATGAAGAAAATCTCTGTTTTTAGTTGAGTGCTGAGAAAGTTGTCATTTTTTTGTTTTAGGTAATAAGAAATAATAATCGCAATTACATAAATCGTTTATCCAGCTAAAAATGGTTCATAAAATTCCTTGAAATGATAGTTAACTCTTTTGCCTTCTTTTTTGTCATCTACTGGCATTCCACAAGAGTACAATGACATATTTAATTTACGCACAAAACGTTTTAACCATTTTTATATCTTATCTAAGTGCATCCATTAGACCACACGTCTTCGGCTCACGTCAATATCAAAGTTCAATGTTATTATTGCCATTGAGCGATCTTTACTGCGTAATGCTACCTTTTAAAATACTTTTTAGCTCTTTCTCAGATTAACAAATCGATATTCGAGGCAACAGGGGCAACCGCGTGTATTTTGTCAGTACTACACAAATGCATAGTTATTTTACATCGAAACAAAATACATGTGATATGTGTGTGCACCTATTATAATATTATTGAACTATAAAACCAGAAACACTATCACTTCTTGCAAAGCCAAGCAGGCTTGTATCCTTCTCCTTAAGCAACAATATTGGGCATGAATTATTATGTTGTTAGAGACCCATCCGACCAGACCCCATCGAAGGAAACTGGATTCACTTAACCACTCGTCCTCGTTTCCGTTCTTTCTGTATCGCGCTAAAATGTATGGGTGATGGGGATGATAATGATGATAGTGATACTGTGATTTTGAAACAACAAGTGTGGTAGTTTCTTGGCACAGGTTTTCTCCCTATAATTTGAACTTGTGCAATAATATTAATGGTAATGGTAAGAAAGCGCACTACTGGCTGTATGTGTGTATGATGCTGCGGTCTTTAAAGTAAGATACGATGATGATAACAACTATTGTGCAAAACCAAAGAGCCAGATAAAACTCGCGACAGCATCCGTCATTAAAAATTGCGCATCTCCGCAATGTTTTATCAACAGGTTTGGTAAATTTAACGAGTTAAACCAAGTATTTTCCAATAATGGAGTCGGACGATTTAGTAACGAAGAAAATTCATTAGCCCTGTAAAGGTCAAGCATACACTGCGACCGCTGACCGGCTTGCCGGAATCTGCACTTTTTGCTTGAATTTTAAATTGTATAGTGAGAACCGACAACCGACTGTTAAAATGTAAGGTAATTAATTCACGCATTTCCTCTTCCGTCAATCATATTCATTCAAAACAATACGTCACAATTATGCAGAACTTATTAGCACACTAATCCAGTAATCCAGAATGATAGGTCTAATATCATCCAATATTTACGCATGTTTCACTCCTTTCCAACAGTCACACACTATCTCCACAAGCAAACTTTAAATAGCTAAATAGCTTTAACGTATAACCAATAGGATTTCGCTTCAAAAATCGTTTTACAAATAACAATGAGAATTGCTTCAACAATACGGAAAATAAACACACCTGTCCTGTCTTACTCTTCGAGACCAACGTGAGCAACTAAATAAGTGTAAAGATAAAGGTAGTCGAAAAAGTCAAAAGAACCTGTGAGAGGAGAGACGAAGACGAGGAGAAAGAGCTCAGCATGCGTGCATTCATGTAAGATGTTGCTGTGTTGTTGTGTAGGTATGCATACCTGATTTTTTGTGGGTTTGCTTTGTTGCTTCACGTTGTTTTTGTAGTCATCATATAATATCTATGCCCAAGTGAAGAAGTATAGAGTTACCTTCTTCTGCGTTGTTTGTTACGTTGCTTGAGAAAGTCATTATGCATTTATATGGACGTAAAATGTTTTGTAGTTTTCATGTTTTTGTATTCAAAAAAGGTATGGATGCAAGTCCACTGGGATCATTTTAGGCATATATCTATCTACCTGGGTAAGTATAAATAACAGGTACATAAGGTATAAACGTCAACGTCTCTGTCTTGCGTACGTGTAAAGGAGCTCGTTAAATTTAGAGATTCAGGTGCTAGTTGAAAATGAAAAACTGATTCGTTCACTTATACCTTATGTGTACAGTTTTTGTTACTACTGACTGGTGGTGGTATTTCATTTTCTCGTGTTCCCTAAAAGAAATACATTGTAGAAAGGCACTTATATTGTTAACTTATTGTTGATCCATTTCAACAAAACGCTCTAGGTTAGCAATAGCTTTATGATGACTACTGCTGGTTTAAACGTTTAAGGAAAATTCACAAGGGAAAAATGTGTGCATGTTGTATATTTTAGGAAATACATAGAGGGAAATGTTCCAGTAGTACCTGGAACAAATGTACTTAAACATATAATTTTGTACGAGCATGGTGAAACGAATATACAAAACACGGATATTAAGGAAGAATCTTGAAAGAGCCACTTGAAATGTTGACAGAGATAGAACATATAAGAGCATAGTATTTACAGTGTGTCTTCGTTTTATATCAATTGTCCGTTTTACTGGAACTTGGGATACTTCTAAGTAGGTAAGTTTATAGGGGTATTTTTTTACCCAGAAGGGGTTCAGTCAGTGTTTAATATGCCAAGTATTTAATTATTATTTCTTCGGAAATTAATGAATCAACACAATGAGCTGTAGTATGGGATCAAGTGTGGCTGAATGAAACGATATGGTATAAACGGCAAATTTCAATTAACCAATAAATTTGGGGTTACATTTTCCTCATGTACTTTTATTTCGTCATTTACACGTGATGTACTCTTGTGAGCAAATATCAAATAAATATTTATGAAGCAAATAAATGTTGCAAATTATGAAAATGCATTTAATTTCATTATTACATTAAAGTCTTTTGGGAAAAAAGTAATAGTACGTGATGTCTCCATTTCAGGATAATAGATCATAACATCTCTATTTGTTGGTTTTATGCAAAGCCACTTCCAAATGCATTCTCCGACAGCGAATAAAATGGCAAATGAAAGTCCAAATGATATCAGGGCAAGAACAGACACAACATGTTTGACTTTTAGCACTTTCGGTCCATCACCAATATCCTCAATAATTAGCTTGTTAAACTCCTGCGTATCCCTCTCGAAAATAGTTTTGTGCAATAAAAACTTTGCAGTCTTTTTGAATGCATTTTCTCGAGTATAAAAAACCCAAGACAGAACACCAGTATCTCTAAGCCACCTAATTTTTGCTGCAATTTCCAAACTCATTGGCCCATCCAACACAGCCCATAACTCATTTGTCTTAATACTATCATCTGAAATATGATATACAGACTGTTTGTATTTCCGATTGAAAATTTCGCAGATTGCTTCAAGTTGAGATGCCACCCCGAAGAAACACGCGCTTCCTTCCAAGATAGATTTCAATATGGTGAAATAAAAATTTGAACCGGGAACTCGTCTGCTGTGAAACAGCCTATTTACCGTTTTATTAAGTCCTTCGTATACCTGTTTAATGGTAAAGCTATATTTTTCATCTCCTACTTCATACATTTCATATTCAGATTTTACAAGGGTGAGCAACTCTGAAGCGTGATTCGGTTCCATACTTGCTGGGATGAAGATTACGTTTCTTTTCTCTGCATTTTTTATCAGCTCGTCAAATGTTTTAATCCAAAATCCCTCCGTTCCCTTTGTTAAGTGACTTATCAGCTCACTACGGTATGTTTCTGACACAAGCAAACAGTAATAAAGCCAGGCTGCCAGAATTAATCGAAAGTAAGAACTTTTAGTTGGTAATTGATTTTCTAAGCATTGATCAAATAATGGACGAATAATCGTGCTACTAATGTCATCAAAAGAAATTATTCCACCAGAATCAGTCCCTTGTGATAGTGCTTTCATTGCAAATATTAGCAATGGCACTAGTGCAACTGTTGCAATAAATACAGGAAGTCCTAAAGGTCCAATTAAAGATGCCCAAACTACTTTTTCATCAACCGTCCTTGCAGATAAAAATTCAATTTCTCTAGCAAGACCAACGTCCAGAAAGCACGAATATGCATTATGTTCCAGCAAAAGAGCAATTGTGAGCAGTTTGAAATGTATGTCGAGTGGTTTCACTGTCACAAAGGTGTATCTTTTCCTGTCTTTTTCGTAGCAATTTAAGACGCTTACATTTAATGATTTCATTAAAAACTGTGCAACTATAAGTGCTGACCTTGTTCCAAGTCCTCTAAAATCTACAGAGGGGTCCGTTAGTTTCATATTTAAAATTAAATTGTCTAATTGACCGCTTATTACACTGCGATACAATTGAAAAAAATTCGCAAATCCATCTGATCTCCAAAATCGAATATTCATGCAACGATTTTGAAAATTAAATATTTTAGCTTTTAAATTCAAATTTTCTGTCATAAAGGTTGATATCCAAGAAGGAATGGCACAAGTCACACACAAGTACACTATATCAGCTTGTGAAATTCCTATTAATGTCCGCGCCCCGATTCTATTAGCTTCGTGTGCCGATATAACAAATTCTAAAGATACTAGCACAATTACGTGTTTTCTTAATGTTGGTGGTATTTCTTCGACAATTTTTAATTGTACGTCGCCTTCCGTTCCGAAGTTTAATAAAATTACTATCCAGATGTGCCCCATGCCAAATCTTTTAATCATGCATTCTATTGTGCAATTCTCTAACTCATTCTTCAACGTTCTAGTTTTCTGTATACAAATGCTGATATATAATGATCCAAAAGAGTTAAAATGTCCGGCTGTATCAATGTCAAAATCACCAAAACTTGCAAACAAAAATGTGGGATGAGCAAAATAAATTTCACTATTCGAATAAATATGCTTGCTATAAAATTCAAACACACGAGCAGATGCGTCAAAATGTTTGGGAGATTTTACAGAATAATTACAGGGGAGAGCAATCAAACAAAGTATTAGAAACAGAAACGATTTTCTTTCCCCCGACATTATTTTATCTACTGTGAATTGTGAAGCTACAGATGTCAAATCGAGCAATATTTGCTGGTATTTGATAGTATTAGTATTGGTTGGAGTTTTGATGTGAATTGCTAAAAAGCCTTTTCAGTTTTTTGTTTTAATAGTTGCTAACTTTGAATCAATTTTGTTGTTATTTTTACTAGAGACATATTGATTTGATAGTGCTTCAATTTATATCAATTTAATGGAAGGCTGTCACCAGTCAGCACTTAAATCACAATATTTATTGATTGTGTACATACTCGTGTACTAGATGACTATTTGCTACTTTAATTTTACAGAACTTGAGAATCTTATCTTATGTTTTTTCAATGCTTTGAAATTATTTTTTGGTTATGAAGTAAAGCTTCGTATTTTTAGCACTCGAATTCAAACTCTCAATTAACCCTCATCTACAATCGAAAATTATTTTACTTTTGTGTACACACTAGGCTTAAGTGTAGTAAGCTGATAAATGTGACGCATGTAGGCATTGTTGAAATCTATGTAAAGTACAACAAGTTCCCTGACGAGTCTTAGGTGGGAGAGCAGTTCTGAATTGAATATAGTTCTATAGAATTGAACCTGATGACTTATAAAGACTACTTTTACTTTACTTTTTTACACTGCACTAGAATGATCAGCATACATACAGCCTCAGATACGACATTGCATCTTATTGCATGTCGAGCCATCTTGAAGCAGCTAGTCAAACAATACTGAAGTGAAAACCTGATTCTTTATACTACATCTGCATTAAACCGATCTCTGGCGTAAATTGTCCTTGCAAAAAAGCATCACTGCTTATTTAATACATCCAGTACATGAATGATGAGTAGTACTAAACATTTACAAATAGACAAAAACGGGTACCAAAATTAATTGATTACTAATAGAAAAGTACAAATCTCAAACTCGTTAACTGCAATAGTGAGTGTATATACTTTATTGGTAAAATATTTTCATATTACATATGGAGCCCAACAAATTCCTAAGTTCCACATCCGTTTCTGCTCCCAGGGGATTTTCAAAGCAACTTGTTTTTTAAGCTGTCACTTGAAAAAGCTAAAAGTATCTAAGGTTATCCAGTAGTGAAATAAACTATTCCTTTTCTTATACCTTTCTAATTTGGTTTGATATCAGGTGCATTCCAGTCCAGCAGTTTGGCCATGGCTATATATTGGTAAAGTGCATGCAAAAAAGTCTGCATAAAATATGAAAACATCCTATGTCAATGCTTTACGGGAAGTAAAAATAGAAATTTCTTCTCGACTTATTTTATCATAAGTGCATAGACAATCCCATCAAAAAATGCCGTTCAAGATTTCACCTGAAGAACTTAATCCAAAGACACCACCTAGCGAATTGAGTCTATCTCTTCAAAGAAATGAAAAACTAATAAAAAATGCACAGCGACACATAGAGCACGATAATCGAGCCAAGTATTCTCGAGAGCACACTGCAACTCGCAAACACCACCACAGAAGATCATCAGAGAAAAAAGAAAATACTGAAAACCAAAGGAGGGGAAGCAAATCTGAGGACAAGAAAGAAGAAAGAAAAGAACCTATAGGTGAAGATAAGCCGTCGGGGGAAAGGAGGGAAAGCAGGGACAAGAGAAAAGAAAGAAAGGAATCCATAGGTGAAGATAAGCCATCGGGGGAAAGGAGGGGAAGCAAATATGAGGAGAAGAGAGAAGAAAGAAAAGAACATAGGCATGAGGACAAGCCAATTAAGCCATGGGGGGAAAGCAAGCACAAGAGAGAAGAAAGAAAAGAACATAGGCATGAAGACAAGTTGTTGGGGGAAAGCAGGGACAAGAGAGAAGAAAGAAAAGAACATAGGCGTGAAGACAAGTCGTTGGGGGAAAGCAGGGACAAGAGAGAAGAAAGAAAAGAACCCAGACGAGAAGATAAGCCGTTGGGAGAAAAGAAAATGAACAAGCCCGATGAAAGGAAAGCAAACAAAATGGAAGAAATGAAAGACGAAAAGGAAGTAAAAGTGTCCAAGAACAATGAAGGTGTCAAATTAATCCCCTCGACTGAAGAATTTTCCGTTACTAGGCTAGATGCCGTTGTATTCGTTGTAGTCCTTGCCCAGGTTAAAATGGCGAAAATATTGAGCAGTTTGAACTTTATAATAAAATAATTTATATGCTATATAATAAACGCTTCCTCCTCATAGGTCGTTGGATGTTTAGCTGTTGGATTTGAAATATATGCATACAGCCTTGATCAGGAATGGAATAAAATCCTAGATGGAAAAAACCCGATTCAGGAAATAAATAATCACAACGTTTTCAAACAAAAAACTTTCAAATTGGAAGGTCATGTGTACTTGAAAAAAGCAAAAGAGTATGCTAGGAGAAATGAACCAGAAGAGATGGTTTTCATCGTGCTTATTCTCCTATTCGTGATAGCTTCTTTCATTCAAATATGCGCGTGCTATATTAAAGCAATTGACGTTGAACAATATACGGCGTTGGTAAATATAATCTTAATAGACCTATAAGTACTTCTTGTTTTATCTTCGCTAATTGATGGATTCATTAAATTAATGTTTC
>JAQFYG010004687.1:0-10754 GCA_034694325.1 Entomobrya corticalis | reverse complement strand
TGGGTATCGTTTTTGTAGTTCATAGTAGTTTTTGTTTCGAGTAGTATCGTCATCTCCATTGTAGTACTACTATCTACTAGTGAGTGATGGTGTGCAGAGTTCATGGCATAAATGCCGCATAAATTGAAATAAATTCAATCCTGTGAAATGACGTCGCTGGTGCCGCTGGTGGGTACGGATAGTTCGTTGTTTATTGTTTTAATCTTATGTGAGTAATACGGATTGGACAATTCCAGAAATCCCAAATGTAACTAAATAGAGTAAGTAAATATTTAGTGATTACTACTAAATGAAGATTTAATGCTTATAAGGTACTTTGCTAAGACTTTGTTGCAAGCAAACGCACACAAATACCAGTAAAAATATAAAATGGTTTGGTCGGTCAATCAAAAGCTAATAAAATCAATGATTTCAGTTTATTACTAATTGTTTACACATTGATAAGATAAAAGAACGTATATTTCAATGATGCAGTGTTGCAAAGACAGTCAACAGCGTATAAAGCATGGATTGTGAACAAAACATAAGTTACGGTTAGTTATAATCTAGTATTGGCCAATCAATTGAATCTATACGATTTTTTGTTAGCTTCTTCCCTTTTACAATATGCTATTAGTTTGTATTTTCTATCAAATCGTCTATTTAACTATCAGCGATAACGATTCTGGAGTTATCTTTTTAAGTCGCTGATTTTTTTAAAGTCGTGTTTGGTTCCGATCTTGTTGAGAAATTTCAGACCTATGTATCTACCCGTATACTGGGATGGATAAGAATATAATACAATATTATTGTCACTGTCACTATTATATTCTGACTATTTTTAATGCATATACAATGCATTTATTAAGTTTCTGCATACATTATCCAGTGTCTCAATAAGAAACGACAACTGACACCAACACATATTAAAAACACATTTTGCAGCACTCAAAACAAAGAATTTCGTTGAAGAAATTGCTTTTATTAGGAATGGCATATTCTTTATCCGTTTTTATCTACAAAATGCAATACGCATTAGGGCTAGTATATGCATTTTATGCGCATTATGCATTATATAGTAAAGTGTGTTACGAAACTAAGACTTAATTAAGACACTAAAAACTACCTGCAAGTGCGAGATTTTTCATGAACATGCCCAGAAGGCATTGCAATAACAGGATACATTATACAATTATCTCAATCATCATAACTTTCGGCTAGTGCGGAACTTATTAGTTCTTCCAAATTACTCAAGTTATACGTATTTAGTTTTTTCTCATTAAATATAAAACATATTCTGGATGTACAGCAGCAGTAAACCGTAAGTTTCAAAAATAATTTTCACTTAATAAATGGGAATTCTTATCAAATGAAGCACAATAGCAAAGGTTTATCATTCGTACTAAATCATACTAGTGTAATTTTATATGTGCAGAAGTACAAAGTAAGCTACGCTTTTCAGTGTACATATTTACACAAATGTTCGCTTAACATAATAATATAACAGACAATTGTTTACAGCCCTGTCATACTTGTGACTTATATTTTACAAGTTTATATCTATGAGTTTTGTTGATATTGACATCGACATGACTTAATTCGCATTTAAGTTTACGTGCTATATTATACTGTAATTATATGTTGACTTGAGAAGTATCAACGAGAAACATCTTTGGAATGCGTCACAAAATATTACTTATAATTTTAATTTCAATGTATAAAAATGCAGGTGTCTTTACTGATTCAATCAAACATGCATCAGGTGAATCTCTGCAATTAAATTGGCATGCTGTCTGCTTATAAAATGACAACAGTAAGAACGAACTTATCGAACCATAAACACAAAAGAACATTCCTAGATGCATAAGTGCTTGCATCAAAGAAAATGTAAAATTGTTTTGTTCAAGCTGTTGTTTGACTTATATTGAACAATTAAAAAGAAACGCTAAAAACAAACTTTGAACATGTTGTGCAAAGGGTGTTAGCTTAAGACTGTCATTTGCAGTGATACCTTAAATATCATGTAAATCAGTCAAAGGTAGTTGCTACATGAGTATTGTCATGATCAAGTCCTTATATTTGTCAGTTTTCATGGTGTGTGGTGGATAATGTCTAGAGTGTAGATGTAAGACGACATGCTAACATGACAGTGTCAGTTTAGGGAAACCAAGTAAAACTTAGATTAGCATTTCTGTAACTTGAAACATGATCGATTCTTACAAATATGACATTGCTGTTCACAAAAACATGGTATAAATTGGTATTTGAACAATAATTTATCAAAATAAGGGAAACGATCCCCTACAACATTTTAAAATATATTTAATTTTGCAGAAATTGCATATAGTTCAACTAGTGGAAAGTTCATTTTAGAGTTATAGCTGTTGTTACGTATTTTAGAGAAGAAAATTATTCTACTTCTGCTACGCAAATAACGAAATAAAAAAGAGGATGATGATATAGGTTTTCGTCATGTAACGGATCATGAATTAGGTCGGTTTTGAAGCATGCTGAACGCGAGCTTGTACTTAAAATTGTTTACTTACAGCTGAATAATACCACATTCAACTTTAAAACCAACTCCTCAAAGTCAATCTGATCTGCCACTGCTATTTTGGTTTAATGTGTTAGGGAGTTGTATTATTTATGAGCATGAGCAACAGTATTTAAGTAGTAGTAATGGTCCGTGTATGTAATAAGCAAAACGTAACGTAAATATGAATAAACATATTACAGCTCTATACTTTCAACTTTTAATTTACTTTTTATAAAAAATCAGCGTTATGTGCTCACCAAAAAAGCCAGCATAACAAAATAGATGATTCTCTTTCATTGCATTCTTGCACGGTTTTCTGTTGATCTTCTTTGACTCAATTACTCAGAGGTATTTAGTGTGAGTAATCACGTAAACTGCGTGCTTGAGAGAAAGATTAAGTATTCCATATACAATCACGAACTGATGATCATAATTTAAGAATTTTTCGTATATGTGCAGTATCTATTTTTTAGGGGATCGGGGGAATGAATGGTTGAATAAGAGGACTTAATAAAATTGTATTATCATTAATTACATACGTATAGAGAACAAGAAAACTATTCAATCGAACATACCATACACCTTACTATGAACATAATAATATTACAATTACAACAGCGGATCATGCGTCTCAAGTCGCCCCATTACTTTCAGGCCGGAGAACAGAAATTACATGTACTTTCCTTTCCAGTAAAAGTCTATATTTATTAGGGCAGACAAGATAGATAGATGATCAAGTAATAATTACTTATAATCAAATACAAGGAAATATCACGCATGTAGTATATCTATTAAATAATGCATAATTACAAGATTTGCATCGAAACACAAGCAAGCTATGTTGATATGATAATAAAGTCTGTATATTATTATAGGCCTGAAGTTGTACGTATGATAAATGATGTTTCAAATAATATTCGATAAGATTTGCACAGTATTTTACTGAAGATCATTGCTTTTTCCAATCTACATGACCAGTTAATCCAATTAATTTTGTTGTAAATTTATTATGCCATTTTGTAAGTGAAAGTGTAGTAACATGGAAAACATTTTAAATAAAAACATCGCTAATATTGCAGCTAGTCCAAAAACTTTATAAACTCGAATAAGTGTTAGTTTGGCATTTATTTTTTCTATTTTATCTTTTATTTTCATCCATTTAAATTGTTTTTGTCAAAATACCTAACTCGCATTTCCTTTCCAAACTAATATCATGATGAAAAATAACAATGCAAGATCGTTATTCGTTTCGTTACACCAAATGAACAATTTATACTTTGAAAGATAATCGTTTACCAGCGTTGTTTACGATTTGGGTTCGGCTATTATGTAACAATGAACGTGATTTGTACAATATATGAATATGAGTAACAAGATGTGTGTATTTAACTAATATATATTGTTTTGTGTCCATATTTATATATCCGTCAGTCGTCGTCGTCATGTGTTGGCAGCTTAGCCTATTTTTAATAGTTGGTGTTGATTTCTTGTTTTCAGATTCTGAGATCCCCAATCAACCAACATCATTGAGACTTTGAGACATTGAGAGGCAAATCATCACATCCTAGCTATCCCGACCTCACTTCCAACATTTTTTCTTACGTACGACGCTGCTTTAGACTTCAGTGTACGTTTTGAGTTTGAGAACTGCATTCCGATTTCAGTAGAACAGTATACCTCGACCCCACAGCAACACCTCAATAAACATCTTCGTCTTCGATTTCCAAACACTTCCGGAAACTGACTTTTTTAACGAATCATCTGCCGCAATAACAAACGAATTCTTTCATTTTCACTCAACACTCAACTTCGGTGTGAAGTAAGGCTTGTAATACGTTTTGAATCATTTCACTTCCTTCAAGTATTGTATTTACCCAAGTGTTGATGACTAAACTGTTAGTTGTGGGGCGCGGACGATTGCAACGAAACCAATGAAACTTTTTACGAGGACGATGATCAGCTGAAGCGTACATAAAACACGGTATTTGGAACTGATGAACTCATACGACCTCGCACTACTATACAGACAACTAGGCAGACTGCGTTTGGAACTTTCATGCATTTGAGAACATATTATTTAGTAGTTTTACGTAATACGGCAAAATAAGTTTTTACAACTAACTTACTTGAGAAAACAGCGAGAAAAGGAGACTCAAAGGTACTCCAACGTACTTATTGGAAACCAAAGAAGAAGATTTTTATCTGGACTTGCGGAGTTTTTTTCCACCACTGCAAAAATGTCTGAAAAACTGAGTCGTACAGCAACCATCAACCACGTTAAACCGGTGCCTATGAAACTATTCTCCTCATGGGAGGTAGACAGAACTCCGCCGAATTGTATTCCGAGGTCAGTTACGTTTTTATCATAATAAATTAGTATATCGATATTCAAATTCCTAAGGTCGTGTCATATGTCATCCATTACAAAAATTACTCATTTAGACAGTTTGTTTATAAGACACCAATGAACCTATGCACACTCATTTTGACCAATTTCATATTTTCATGTTAATTTAATCAATTCACTCGAGTGCATTAATTTTGGTCATATGGATGGTGCATTTGTATTGTATCCTACAATATAATGATATAAACTGCAATTCAAAATTATGAAATAGATTCGAAATAATAATGCAGAGAAAAATGCATAATATCCGAATTCAAAACTAAATTACTAGAAGAAGAAGAAAAAATCATGAAATAGAATGGGAAATGGAAAGCATAATGTCAAATGTGCTGCAGTAGAATGCAAGCTCAGTTTTCTGTTGCACCAAACAGGAAACAAAAAAATCCTGTGCGCTTTACCAAATTCCTCCGCATAAATTCAATATGTGTGTACATAAAATAATTACTTTGTTTGAGACTGTCTTTGCTTATTGCTCATGAATGTGTATTTTTGTTTCATCTTTAGAATTATATATAAGGCAACATGAGTTCTCTGGTAGGTTTAATGTTTCCATTTTTACGCAAGTTCCCTTAAATTGCCTTAAATACCATCAAAGTTCACTTGCACTCAACATGATTCCGCTATAATTTAAACAAGCAAAAATTGGCATTGTTATTACTTATTTATCAAACATGATCTTCTTGAAGTAATATTTTAAAGGTGTTGATTTTTGATGTGTGCAAAGTACTTTACTTGCTATACATTTTTTGTATGTTTATCTTATTGTGATGTGATGATTGATGGTTGATTATTGCGTAAGTATATATAAATAGTGTATAGACAGCAGTGGATATTTATTGCAGATATTTTATATTTTATTTTTATGATTCCTATAACTTCGTCTTCGTCTATAGTCTTCAGATCTTTTCTATTATGAGGACAAGGTTATTTATGAGTATTCAGTGAAGCAAAAATTATCAGTATTACGTTTATGCTTAAGTATAGAGCATGAACATAAGAAAATACCATTTCCGTTTGTAGTAACATAAATTATTAATACTAAATACTAACACACAATGTTCCATACATGATGATTAACAATAGGTTTGTAAATTTACTCAATATGCACATCTCGAGACAGGAACATAAAATGAGAATGATTCATAATAGGTAATCAAACATTCTGCAAAGCTTGACACTTAAAGGATGACTTTAAAAATTTGTTAGTTTAGTTTAAGTTCGCGTCAAACATGACTCCTATATAACCTATGAAATACTATCAACTATGATCCATATTATAAACATGTTCAAAAGATGAATCCAAAATTTTCATTAGCCGTGTTTAATTTTACAATTTTTAACAGAATCTAACTCGTCCATTACATTATGTATAAAGGGTACATTAATGACTTATTTGGCTCGACTTAAAATTTTATTTACACTTTCGCACAGCCATTGCACTGACATACGAATCTGAATAAAAATGAAAATTCTGAATGAAACTATCTTGAAACATCTTAAAATTTGAAAGGGGCTAGGGAGAACTTACATTCAACATTCTGATTTCAGTCATTTTAGAATTAGATTCAGATGATTTCAAAGAAAATTTTAACGTTTATACTATACTTGGATCTTGGGGACGTTTGAGAAGTAAAATTAGACGAACAGGGAAGAGTTAAAGTTTATTTATACCCGGGAACGTGGAGAATTAATTTGGCAACGAATAATGGGCAAACTTAGAAAGTGCAGGTATGTTTACGGATGATTTGACACAATATATTTAAGCTAACGTACATTCAACATCCTTCAATTACCATTACCAAACGGGCAAAGAAGATTATAAGGTCAAATAAAATATAAAAATTGAACTCTACTGGTCAGGATTGGCAGAATGGTCGCATTTAATGAACATCAATCGAAATGGTCTAACCAAACTAACCTCTGAACTGGGGTACATGTTTGGCAAAATGCACAACACATTGAGTTGAAAGTGTATCTAAACTATTTATTTATATATTTGTTTCCAGTATATAATTGTATGTTTTATGTGTAGTATGAAAAACAAAAAAGCAAAGATAGAACAAGTCTAGGCTTAAATTGGGGCATTCTGAAACTAGCATATTTTTATATTTTGATTTTGGTACATTGGTGTACATACGATGATATGGTCACTTCGAGTCTCATGCATTTAATTTCTTCTAGTGCCCCGTGCCCAAGTTGTAATTGTAATGATGATTTAGCATTGTTTAACCGGCTTTAATTTTATTTTATTAATTGGTATTAATTCTGACAGGTTGTGTTCTTTGACGTTGATTCGATTGGTGGTAATGCGTCCGCTACCTACTTCCGAAGTGAGCTCTGTTATCGTCGCCGTGAAAATGGCAGGTTCTCGTAGAACATTGAGATCTAATGAGATTCCACTTACCGATAACGGACTGATAAGTACGGACCTGGAACTCCATTTTTCATTGCAGGTATGTATATCTTTGTTGCTAAATTACATTTGCTTGAATTGGAAAAGATATAAGTGGTAACAAAACTTCCACTGCTACATAGTATTTATCCTCGTATCCTCCTAATAAGAAATAAATTTACACCACGTTTCTTTGATTTAGTATCCCCACTTCCTAAAAAGAGATGAAAATCGATTGCTGATAATGCTTCAGCGAAGAAAAAAGTACAAAAATAGAACAATTCTAGGGTACAAAACTTTGGCTGAAGGAACAATAGATATGGCAATGGTATGATAATAATATGATAATATTATACTTATGCACAAAGTTAAGATACCTATTAGCTTCGGCATACTGTGAAAACTCCATTTGATTTTTCTATTTTGGTTTCACAGGTTCTTCAGCGAAGTTACTTAGATTTGGAATTGAATCTTTTTATCCCAGACGGGGGCAACAAAGAGAACAATGGACCACTTGCAAAAGTGACAATCATGGGTATTGCATCTCAACCGGTAGATGATATTGAGGATCGTAAAGGAAAACATGGTCCAGGTACGTCACTAGCTTGGAAGAGCCTAACTTATAATTAACGCTCCTGAAATAATCTTATAGGCTTTCGCCACTGCATCTACTTTACTTTTCACGCTAATACTACTATATGTTTCTGGAACAATACTTTTCTCACTTTCTTCTGCAAATTACATTCACAATATGCCGTGCTTATTTCTTCTTGTTTTATTTGTTCCCTTTTGCATGCTTCTCTAATTAAATATCTCATGACTTTTTGGCATTCCCGATTTGTTAGCGTATAAAATTAATGTAACCAAATAATTACTGTTCCCCTTTTTTGTTTTTATCTTACAATTTGAATAAGTCAGTACAAATTAATGATTTCAAACCCAAAAAAAAATGCCATTTTGGGCAGATCGTTCACTGTTTGTGATCTTTGCACTTGCTAAAATTACAATATAGTAAGGATTATAATAATGCAATGCGGATGCTGTTCTGCATGTAGTCTCCAACTAATAAGCACAATAATGGTACCTGATATAACGGGAATGTTACCTTTTCGTCCTTTCTCTTTTCTCTGCACTCCTTTCTTTCTGTGACTATCTTTCGTAAAGCTTCTGGGTTACGGAGACAATTATCTTCACCACTGAATGCTCCGGGTGAAAATACAGGCAAACCAAGGAATCCCGCACATGACTTTTCCGACGACGAAGATGACTTTTCATCACATTCCAGTGATTCCCCTCCGGATGATGTCATTCTACGGAAAAACTCAAAGCTCCCACATAATAGAGTAAGCACAGTTATTAATTGCACTTGATCACAACAATTTACTCAAACGTAAGGAATGTGCCTTATAAGTTGGGTTTTAAAATTTCAGAATCTGAAGCAAAAGATAGTCAACTTGTTGAAAAAGTTCAAGGCAACAGAAGAAGGGCATCGAGGAAGCGAAACGAAACCAGGGGGCGCTATCGATAATATAGATAATATTGACGAACTATTTGATGAACTAGAGGGTTTGTCCGACTCGGAACCAGACGCGGATACGTTATCTGTAGGATCTTTCCCGAAGCCGGTATTGCCACCGTTCTTTGCATCTTCCCGTTCTTTGGCTCAATACAGTGAGTTAATGTGACAAATGTATAATTTGGTTTGTATGATTTAACTAAACAATATTAATCATGATGATACAATCTGAACACGAAAACTTTGCAGATTCTATTCCTGAAAAAACTAATCTAACGTCAGATGAGCGACCAGACTCGGACTCATTTACGGAACCAGATCAGTACTCTGGCGAATCACATGAAATCTCAGCACGTTCTCCTGGAACATCACCATGCGTTGGGATATTTTCATCTACACCGGTGGCAACTACCAAACCAAAAATAGTCTCAATAGGGGACCAAATTACCAAAGCATTCCCTCCCGATGAAAAATTATTTCCAGATCTCATTGTACTTGTGTCTGTGGAACACCAGGGTGCAAGTATATTTTCAGCGCTAGACAAGTCAGGTATAAGAGTACTTGGGATTGACTCTGATGCCGATCTTAAAGCAGTTTTCCCCCATATTGTTGGGAGAGTGCAAAAATTCTGCAACAACAATGCAAAAGCTCCACCTCAGATGACAGTTGCTCTTGCTGGAACCGACTCGTTTCTAAATGGGGCTACGAAACATTACGTAACTCAGTTATCAGGTCGCCCGCATGACTACCAAAACTACTTTTCATTCCTGTATGCGCCGTTTACAAGTAAGTTGTATTTAATAGTAAGAGCATTTGTTAATTTTTACGGATGACTTTATAAGAAAAGCTGAAATTTTGTCTATTTTTAATAGCCGGTGGATCGATTTGGAGAATGCTTTGTCAGCATGATTCGTTTTATGCACAAACTTTCACCGACCAGCTGGAAAGGGAACCTGCAGAAGAGATGGCTTTGAGAATCATCTCATATGCCAATGTTGCCAAAGAAAGGAGGCAAATTATAAATCTTCCAATTGCTGAAGCGATGATCACGTTTAAAGAAAACGAAGAATCATCACAAGTATTCGTTCCTTTCATTAGTGAGGTTAGATTAAACGTTGGATATTCGTCTGCATCTATTGAACAACAGCAAGATCCAGGAGATTTGTCATCATCACCTCCTTCACCTCCACATTCTCCACGAGAAGAACCTCTAGAACTTCAACTCGATTTCTGGAAAGGGACAATTAAATCTTCTGTGAAAGCTTCATTTCGATCTCTGACCATTCAAAGAACTCCAGACAATGCGTTGGCTCTTACATACACTTTGAAGGAACAGAAGAAGCAGAAAAGTAAGCTTAGTATAACTTGGACAATTTAAAAACTACTTTCTATTATAACTGACTAAAAATGCTAATGAACCCATTTGCTGCTTTACAGTAATGAGATTAGGGAAGAAGAAAGAGAGGGACTCTGATATAAAGAATCAGTGTACGGATGGAATCTCAAGATTAGTTTGCTTGGCAAAATCTCAAACTCCAATCAAACGTAAGCTTTAAAATATATATTAATAATATATATTATAATTCTCATTGGCTAAAGCTAATTTTGAACAGGAAACTTGATGTTGGTATTGTAATTTTTATTTATAGTATACG
The DNA here is from genome assembly GCA_034694325.1 of Entomobrya corticalis. Lineage (NCBI taxonomy): Eukaryota > Metazoa > Arthropoda > Collembola > Entomobryomorpha > Entomobryidae > Entomobrya > Entomobrya corticalis. Next base: position 269 of record JAQFYG010004687.1, on the reverse strand, counting down.
TCGATGGCGTGGAATGGCCAGGTGTTAAATTTTTCCAGGTATCCGCGCAATGGCAGAGTCAGGTGAAGACATTACCACTTCTTCTTACAGACTCATCAAAAGCGGAGATTAGCAAGAATTAGCTAACTTTTAAGTTGACAATAAACGCCAAAAAATGAATGATCGCAGCCGGAAAATTGTGCTTGTTAAACCACTACACACTACGGCTATGTGTCTTCCTTTCATTACTCTAGTCCACTCAACAAAAAGTATTGTTAAGAAAAAATAAT
>JAQFYG010004686.1:0-10756 GCA_034694325.1 Entomobrya corticalis | reverse complement strand
TAACCTAAGGTACATTTGTAGCTTCAACATGATATAAAATACTTACTTTTAAAATTGTTTACGTTGAAACCGGGAGTGAATTTGTAAACTCATCAAATTTACTTTCTGCCATTTTTGTTTCATTTTTAATTTTGAGATTTCTTGCATCCACAATTTTTAAGCAAGGACATACAATAGAACTGAAACTTTTTATGTAATAACAAGTCCACAGCTTTGCCTTATGCATCCAACAAAACTTGTAGTAACTGGTTTATCTAATCACCAAAATATCGGCACCCAAGGTTGACCGGGTATTTCTGATCCCGTCGTAACTCTAATTTTCATTTTGCACAGTCAACGCAGTTTTAAATTTTAACTAAATCTAAAATTATATTATATAGAATTTGTCCGTAGTAATTCTTGATTTCATTACTAATTAAAAGGTTAGCTTGTAATTGGCAAGAAAGATAGATTAATTAAAGATTTTTGTATTCTTTGGGAGCATAACTGAATAACATTTTCCCAACATCTTTGACTAATTATACTTTGACAACTTTGTAAACGATCCCAAAGGAAGTTGCTGTGGTCATATACAATTGCTCCACGGCTATTGTCTAAAAGTTTTTATTATGTATTTGCTCATATGACAAAATTTAAAAACTAGTACAAAATCAACAACAAAGCTTTAATTAGAATAAAACAGCGGCTTCAAAGTTATTGTGGATTGAAACATTTTAAAAGAATTAAGTAAAAGATGTGTTAAGCTTAAATGAAACGCATCTAATTTTTGATTGAGTTTAGAGTCACAAAATTGTTGTTTTGCTGAAATGGTATAACCAGTTACCAACGAATTAACGTACTTCAGCTCATTTTATAAAATGACACAAAAGAAACACCGCAACTGATTATACAACACACAAGACCGTTCACTAAATGCGTTTTCTACATGCAAAATTATGCGTTGAGGTATTTTCAATCATACGGTTTTATGCGGCCGGAGTTTGGAAATTATCGGTTGTATGCGGCAAATTATATCAATTAATGCGTTTGTTTCGATACTTTAACACGTTGAAGGAGATAATTGGTGTATTAACATAAACACTATGTAGTCTGCTTCGTCAATTTAAAGCTTTATGGATAAAAAACTACAAATTGGAGTTCAGTTATTTGTATTGTATAGATATCAGTCATAGCTCATCTTATATTGCTTTTTCAACAAATATTTTATTTTGAGAAATATGTCATTAAAAAGTATTCAAACATACCTCGATATTTAAGATAAAGCATGTTTTTGTAGAATTTCGGAATTTTATTACATAAGATTACAATGATTAAATAAAGTATTTGTATAGCTTCAGTTTTAAAAGTAGAATATTTTGACAATGTATGCAAATTGCAAAACATTACAAAATAATGAATGCAATGAAAATAACACTAAAAACAAAATAGGAATAAGTAATATTACTATTAGAAATATGGAATGTAATCTTAAAACATAAGAGCATACATTCATACAAAACAAAACGTGTTATTTAGTGTTGGTGGCCACTTACCTTCGTAAATTAAATGAAAACTTCCAAAAAGTTGCTGCGTAGATTTTAGCCAACTGAATGATTTAAAAATAAGGCTAACGTTTGTGTTAGTCAAATTTCTTGAATAAAAAATGTTAAGAAACTCCCGGAATACCTACAACTACTCAAGATACATTTAATTGCGAATCAAAACTTGCCAATTTTTGTAAGAGGAAGTCAACAAAACAGAAACAGGAGCTGAGATTTTGTCAGTCTTTTGCGTCACCAATTTAATTTGATGTTACTGGAACGAACGTCATTCATAAAAGATGGTTTAGAATTTCACAATTCTGGGATAAAAGTTTAAGTCAGTAAGCACAAGTTATGTTTGCAATGTATCTATCTTCGAATATCTAAGAAAAATGCCAGCTTATATTATTATTGAGCACTGCTGATTGCAAAGAAACTAGAAGGTCGTTAATAATTAATAATTACTGATGTAATTAAGAGAAAACTGAAATATATAAGATTACCCTTGTAATCCTTTCAATCCGTTGGTCAGATAAACAGTAAAAAGTTGTTTCAGAGTAGTGAAAGCAAAAAAAATGTATGGTAATGCAGAGTAGTTTCTTTATTATTGCCTTCGATATAATGGCACTCCATATTTTTGTCTATCTTTTCCTCGACCTTCCATTCAGTGTTGTCTGTGTGTATCTTTGGCAGGAACCGATTTGAATAATATTCGAATCAGCCCAGGCGACTAAAACACACTAGGGTTTTTTGCGCACTCCCTATATACACTTTAGAGTATGCAAATTTGACAGAAGCTATAGATAAGCTAATATCATTGAAAAGCACACGAAGAGCAGAACATAACATAGCACATCCATTCAGTGTTAGTTTTTTCTTTATTATTTTATCTCTTAAAATTTCCTTGTATTTTGCGCAATAGGGATAATTACATTGACGCATTGCATAGACTTTTTACATGATTACGTGAATCGTCTATACTTTCCCTTTTTGGTGACCCAAAACCGGCAATATATTTTCCCAAAGATCACAAAACCATCAATATTTAGATTATGAAGTTTTGATGCAATTACAAAATTGCATCCTTAAAATTTCTGGATGGAGTTATAAATAAAATCTCTTTTTTATTTTCAACAAATTCAGTTATAAAGAAACCCGTTCTCTGTAATTGGACAATTTTTTTCTTAGTTTCTATATATATTCCGTAATTTTGACAGAAAAACTTGTAAATAGAATGAGAGCTTCCATTACTTGACATGTAAATTATTTTTTGACTTTTTCTGAAATCCTAACTTGTAACTGTTAAAAAAGCTGGTACATTATCGCAAGCTGTAATACATTTTTGAATATACGTCGCTCGGTACTATGGACAGCATGTATAAATGTTTCCAAGGGAACTGTTCTAAGCCAATACAGTACAGAAAAATTTACTGAATCAACATCGCCAAATATTTATAAATATAAAACTAATCAAATCCGTAGAATTTTGTAACGATGTATATAGGCGTATAATTCTTCTTGATATATTATCTGCAGTGATTCCGGACGACAAATCTAGCTGCCTCCAAGAGATTCACAATTACATGATATATTTTGTTCGGTGTTAAATCTTGACAAATACTATCCGAGTTTCCTTTTGCTGTTTCGATGATTAATTATAACTTATAACTCAACACATACTATTCACTTCACAAAAATTTTTAATTACTTGATAACACATATTATTAGATTTGAAACTTTCTTCAGGAATACAGGCATTAATTGTTAAATCCATTATTAAAATATGCCAGATTTGCTAAAGGTTATTTTTTTTAGCAAAATGCAGATTAGATCTTATAAAGAAACTAATGACACCATTTTGCAATTGGAAATTTATTTGTTCATTTTGATTTCCAGCTAAAAAACTTCAATTGGAATGTAATGGTCGGCATATTTTTTACCTCTAACAGAATACTTTTCCATCATTATTGCGAACAAAATTTGGCATATTATTTATTTACGCAGTTAATGTTCTTAGTATTGCATAATATTTAATATTTAATAATCTTGAATGTCTTTATACTTAAATAACTTTTAACATCGCTTAGTATTTTTAAAATGAATAATCAGAGTCAGTAAGAAATATTTTATATTTATAATTTTTACGTAATAATTTAATTAACCTACGATGCGACAACGATTATTATTTACCCCTTTCAACCTACAATCAAAAAATTAAATTTATAAAGTTATTTGTTTTACATATTTATTTTACATAAAATTATTTTTATGTAAAAGACTGATTAAAATAATTTGCCAATATATTTAATTAATGGCTCTCCGTCAGAGTTAAGATTTTTTAGTGAATTCCGCTTTTACGTAGTTGCGATGCATAAAACTGATGTATTCACTACAAATTTACTTAGTTTATACTTGAAATAAACTTACTAATTACTTAAACTTACTTCATTTAATTCTGCAATTTTACCTAACATTGATAGCTTTTAGGATTCTGAGTTACCGGTGTCGTTAAACATGGGCAAAAAAGATATTATGGCGGCAATGCGTGACATACCGTATTTATATAACCTCGTACATCTGCTTTTTTATAATTCTGCTTTAAATTTTTTTACTTAATTGTTCGTTATCTAATAAAATTTATCACAAGATGAAACTTTTATTAACACTAATACTGCCTAATTCAAACGATAAAATCAATTTAAATAATAAATAACAATTTCTGAGAGATTGTAAAAATTTGTAAATAAAGAAATTCGAAGTTTTTAATTATAATGCATTAATGTAAACAGGATTCTTGTCATATATGTTTTTTTACTGAGTGTGTTTTTTACTTTTGAACATGTCAAAGTTTCACCCTCTTGGATTTTCGATATATTTGGTGGGCTGGACCAACAATACCTAAAGACTATTTTTTCAGCATTTCAACCGCTTTTGCAAACTATGTCGGGGACTAGGCCAAATTTACAGTAAATATTGACATGTTTTTTCAAGTTTCCAACTTCTGCGCACGTCAAAAAAGTCAAAGTTTTATTCGTTACTAAATGAAAAAGTTAAAGGAAACAGTGATTGTTTAAATATTTGAGCAAACAGTTGTTTAAGTAAAAATTTCCGATAATTAACCTAACATTACATTTTGTTTCCCGCAGTTTATCATTGTTGGCTTCTAGTACATCCATTTTGACTGCCCTATTTGCCACACTTGTGTTATTTAGTTAACAAAATGTGCATCAATATGATCTTTGACGGCATCACAGAGTGAAAAAAATATAATACCGATTTTATTTTTAATTACTGGAGCCTAGCATGTCGAGTTTTTTATTTCATTTTATTTTTTTAGGAGATTTCAATCCGCTTTTTCGTCAAATTCATGAATTTTTGATTGTTGCAAATAATATAAAATAAAAAAAACAGACCACTAATTATGCCTTAAATTAAACTTTAAATTACCGACTTCACACACCAATTGCATAATTTATATACTTAAGAAATTAGCAATTAATTTAAGATTTGTCGTATCATTAGTTTCCGTTGAAGGTGGAACCTAGATCTCAATTGTACAATTCCAAAAAAGACTTAACAAGTAACTTATTACAATTTGCTGTTAAATTTCTAATGTTAATGGTACACAGAAGGATAATTTATGCAAGCACCTTTTAGTTACTGCTTCGTTATGGTAATTACATGTTCCATTAACAACAACAGTACAATCATATTATTTTGAATAATGGTTTTCCTCGACTTAACCTACATCCAAAAAATCTAATTTGTGTAGATAGAAATAGGAAACGGTGGATATAATTACCTTTTTAATTTGATAACTTTCATTTTTGTAAACGTTTGGGAAAGAAAAATATGGAACAACATGGTACAACCATCATATGGTTGTGAAAGTAAATTTATTTATTTTCTTAAGGTGTTTCTTTGAGATTTTTATTGATTTTATAAACCATTATTAAAAGATTACTCATTGTCCTCTCACTATTAAATATTAACTATCTACATGCGATCTATTATATCATTAGCTTACAATAATAATGAAACCTGTAAATTGGTCTTGCTCATTTAGTCGGCGAAAATATGTTACAAAGTATAATTCCGATTCTTCATTGCTTCCTAGTCTTGTTTTGAAAAAGTTATCCCTGTATCCCCGAAACTCGAAAAATTGCGGTTTAAGTTCGAAGCCCAAAAATTTCTAAATGAATCTTTACCTAACTTGATCTGCACTATTCCTTAAAAATTGCGAATCATAAACTAAAGATAATTTATTATTAAAAACAACACATCTGAAATGTAAATATCAAAAACTTAGCGGTGATGTAGCAGCAGGCAATTTTTTAATGGTGGAGTTTCAAATGCTTTAATCTGTAATTAAACCTAGCTTAGGTTCTGGCACTTTTGACGAGCAAAAGTTTTAAAAAATTGGGCAATGGTTTGCATTGATAGTTCTTGTCTAATTGACTATATGTTTTATTAATAAACATGCTTTCATATATATGCCTTTTCGCAAATGCTCCAAATTATTCCGATTAAATAGATTTTATAGATTATATCAGGCACTGAAGGTGATTGGATATAATTAATTCTCTTTTTATATATTATCTATGGCAACCAAACCCTGAGACGACTTGGATTGAAATAAAAAATGTATATCTAAAATGAAGTCGGTTTGTTTTAAGGAAAAATAGTTTGAATTTAATAATTTAGGACAATATAATAGTTTTCTGCTGTCAAACTTTCAAAATTAACAAGATTCATGACCTTATAATAATCATTAATTAATTTGAAATGGGAAATTTAATGCAACTGTTAACATGGATGCAAGCGATTGTGGACTGGAAAAAAGATGCAAAGTGCACACCATATAAGTACATTAATAAATTTTATCACAAAATATTTATGACAGAGTCTTTCATCTATGGGATATTCGTTAGCAATCAAAATACGAACAATAATATGAATGAATAAGAACGCATTTTAAAAAGCACAGCAAAATTCAATTGTTTTTGTTAATAAATACACGATTTAAATTTGTGATTTTGACAAACTCAGAATTGAGGTTTCTTCATATTCATCGATAAATACGATCAGTTAAACCCAAAAATTAATCGAATTATGGAATTTTCACTTTGCACTTTTTATTGTTTTATACTTCCTTAAAACTATGCTGCAAAACATTTCTTATGTTGTTGAATACCAAAATGTGACAATACATCTGTAACAGTGTGTCATCATTACACGTCGTCTTTTTAATTTTAAATCAGATTATTCTATTGTGAAATCTATATTTTAACGTTGTGCTCTTTGGTGATGAAACAGCATGAATACCTTTTTTAAACTATCAATACTGCATATTACTTGTTTTTCAATAAGCTGTGAATTTAGACAGAATGATACCCATTAAATGCTCATATAATGTGTGAATCTAAAAAATATCCTGGCTCTGTAATTTAGATTGATATTTGCATTTGTTATTTCACTGTGCCATCTTGATTATAAGGGACATTGCAACCTTTGTTAGTTCGCAATTTTGGCTGAAGCTAGGAAAAATAGTTAGGGGCATTTAATTATACCAATACTTCAATGTGTGAACTATTAAGTTGGTATTGTTGAAAAAAATATTGATTGCTTTAATTTAAATTTATATTAATATAGTTTTCTTGTTTAGTACAAATTAGAGAGACCTGCCATTACCTGCCATACCCGTGAGTATTAAAAAACAAAGCTCATCTTTAAAAAAATTGTATATAAACGCAACAGCGCCGTGAAGTTATTTAATTTATAGTTTCAAGGGATAAAATATTTAAATAAAATTTATTGGATCATTTTTAGTCAGATTCTTTTACTTAGTCGTAGGTAATGGTGGTAATAAAGAGACTATTTAAAAACTTAAAGAATTTGATTTCAGAAGAATAATGTGGTGTCGTATTTCAAATTCAAATTGTATTTTTTGGCTTTGGATGTTTTTGAGTTAGTTCGTTTCCATCGGGCTAATAATTTACTAAACCATGGTTACGAGCAAGAGAGTAGATTCAGTAAATGTTAATTTTATAAGTGAAACTGCAGCTAAATCTAAAATACTAAGCCCCACACTACAACAATTTTTTTTCCAGACTGATACCCATACAAATATTTCTTACCTAAAACATGTCAGTCGGTAGTTGAGTAAGGTAACGTAAATTTCCTGAATGCATGTTCCGAAAATAAATTATCTTTGAGTGAACCCCGAAAATTATTGCCGAAGAATAAAAACATAGGTGACCACTGCATGAACTATATTATACGTCATCTTCATCCACTCATACTTTGTAAAAAAGAATTTGCAAAAAAACAAATACAGTCAAGCTAAAAAAATGTATTCCTGGATACAAGTAATCTTAAGTGATACTAGCAGGTAACTAAAATTTTATTTTGACCAAGTAAACTTTAATATTGTTAAGGGTGCAATGTTACAAAAGCACCCAGAAATTGGCTTGTTGCCTAATTACATAAAGAATTTGAATGCAAAACTATATTATGGTCCGCTTGATATCTGATTGCTTTTAATAAGGGAATACTGATGAAATGAAAGACTAGAGGGAATGAAGAAATATTTTATTTGATTTTAGCTTTATTGTTAATAGTATTTCAAGTACTCGTTGCCTATGTGGACTTGGTTTTTGAAACCAACTTCCGGTTTGTATGCTAGCAGATCTTGAACAAAATATAAGTGGCTTCTAAGCTCAACAAAACTTTTTTTAGTGTGCCAATAAAAATGAAAAGTAGCCGCATAGCAAATCTAATAGGTACATTCAATCAAATTTAATTTCACTAGTATTTATAAATGTATATCAGCCAGAAAGTAGAAAACTTACGTAATGGAATAGTAATCAATAGTAATCATATATAGAAATAAAAAATAACTCTTAGCAATTTATATCGAGACCTAAACTACGATGTTAGTATTGTAAGAATGTAAAAGTAAACGCTACTTTTTATTGCTAAATTTACATATCAGGATAGAAATATTAATATAAAGGAAACCATTTTAATTGGAAAACTTGAATTATTATTCCCCTTCCGCCTGCTTCTCGGCGTTGTAACTTGTAAATAATAAAAAATGATAAATTATTATAAATATTAATCTAAAAAAAGTTTAAATGATTAAAATTACCACATGTAAATAAACGTGTTTATTATTACCAATCTCTTTAAATTTATTTACCTTTTATGGTTTTACCTGTTAAAGCTGATTTGACAATAAACCGTCAGCTTCTACTATATGAAAAATATAAACGGCGTATCAGTACCCAAATTCACAAAATCAAATACATATCTTGCATTTGATCAATAGATATCGCCATCGTTCTTTTCGGCACTTTCAATCGCAACGCCAACATTCGCAATGAAGCATATCTTGGTATACCATCTCGTACTGGAAAAGTAAAAGCACAGTTGTTATATTTTATTTTTGAAATAAGTAATCACAATATCTCGAAATTGAAATCACGCGAAGCTAAGAAGACAAACTGTGTTCAGTTAAAAGCATGGTTTAACCAGTGGAAGCAACGTAATTGAATTGATATTAGGAAATTCAATATTCTAACATTAGCCTTGGTTTGTTTGCCTGATGCAACATAAGTTTAGTTAGACTGAAAATGCGTTGTAAATAATAATTACAAAATGTACTGATCACTTTGCTATTTGATTTCTTTGACAGTTTATTAATTAGTTCACATTAAACCGTCAGATAATTCACAGTTACAAAATACTTTTAACCTAATGATCGTACAATATTATACCAAATGCTTAATTTATTGTTAGTTGACGGTTTGTTTGCTTTAAAATGAGAAAAAGCAAACCTTTCTGATAACAAAATTGCAACTGAAATCAATTTTGTCCTTCTCTCGGCTCTTTCCCATCTTTTTCTATACAATTATTTCTATCCTAAATTATGCGTAATGAATTTACATGAAACGTATTTACTAATACAAATTACAAATAGCACACAGCATTAAAATTTTTTTATTGAACGACACGACGAAAGTGAAGATGCATCCTGACTGGCTCTTCACTTATCTGGGTCAGTCTCGAGCTTTAGGCCGAGCTGTCTGCGTTCCCCAACACAATATATTATTGTCAACGATATGATAACTCATAAACTCCGAAATATGACAAATAAAAATATTGAGAATCTCAAATTATCAATATTTGTCACGCATTTATCCTGTTTTTAATTGATTTCATTTATTCAAATCGCTTACCCTCGAGCTGATTCATGTCCTATTTCGTATATAAACTTAAAAAATTCATTTATTTTTAATTTTTGACTTTAAACTATTACAAATTGATTCATGGATTTAATGTTGGTATCAGTCTCTCTTCCAATGGTTTTCGAAAAAACACGTGTAAACTTTGAGTTTTTTCAAGACAACAATTTACAAATAAATTTACTTTATTGTTTTTTCCGTTCAACTAAATATGAATTGCTTGAATATTTTTCACCTTCAAGTGCAGATTTATTTACGCTTTCTCCGCGTGTTTTTGAGCTTAGCTGAATTCGTGTCTATGGAAATTAAAGTGTATATATAGATAGTTGCATATAAAAGTACATGATGGTAACTTTCAAAATTGATGTTCAGTTTTGTTTTGCTTCTTACAATAATCTTTCTGCACTAATATTTTTTATCAAATGTGGACATATTAAGAACTACGTAAATTTTTAAATGTAGAATATTTTTAGTGCGCATTCTATTTGTGTGTGTTATATTTAATTGAAGTAGTTCATTTTAGATATCCAATAATAAAAGTATAAAAACTTCATATTTTTTAATTAATTCCAATTTTTGTTCTTTGTTTATTAAAGGACATTCGATTCGATCCTAGTCACCTTGTGCCAGTGCTAATGGTAAAAATAACTGAAACCAATGTAATGACGTTACAGTTCAACATTTTGCAATATGACGCTTGGATGATTAGTGAATGCATTCCTTTATTTATCCCATGTAACCTATTCTTAGCTTTAATTTAAATATTAATCAGGCAAATATGATCATTTAATTTGGAATAAATTATATGACACATTAAACTTAAAACAAGAAACCCTACCAGTGACCAGACTGAAAAGATTGGGTGCGTAAGTATCCGAGTAGCACAAAAAGAATTTCCCACAAACACGTTCTTAAACTGATTTTGTGAAACCGTAATTTTGTTGTAAAGTAACAGAATGTGCAATAACCCATCAGAAAAATCATAAACAA
>JAQFYG010004685.1:0-10758 GCA_034694325.1 Entomobrya corticalis | reverse complement strand
TCAAGTATTTTTTGAGTTATCGTGTTTACAGACAGACACACAGACACACACACACACACACACACAGACAGACAGACTGGATGTTCATCGCATTGAATATCTAACATACGTATTCTACGTATCCGATATTCAATAAAAAGAGTAGATGGTCCGTAGATACGTTTGCTTATATGCCTACCTAATCATCCTTCAGGTACTTGTTTTTGACGATGATGGTATCATCGAATGGCACAAACACTGTAGAGATGTCTGTATAGCGCGTAGTCAGTCACTGATCAATTCGAGAAGTTGTAGAAGAGACGCATTCAGGGATGTACGCATGCACATCTCTGTTTGGTTCGTAAAAATAGCTACAGTGTATAAGAATGGATATTTAAACGGTACAAATGATTACCGGCAACAGGAATTCAGTCCATTTTGAGTTTTTAATCATGTATATCAAATGTCGTTATATAGCTACATCTTTCATGACATAATAATTTATTCATTTTTCAATTAATAATGGTTGTGAGATGTTCCACAATCAATTTTAAGATTTTGTGAAGACGAACAGACGTGATATACTATTATTATATTGCCCCTTATTGTGCAGTAGATTTTTAAAAAAATATTCGTACATGATAAACTAGACGACATTTCATTTTAAAATAGTTAGTGAAGAATTTTTATGCGCTTTTAGAATCAACGTGACCTATGAATCATAATTTATAATAGTATTTCACTAAAATGTAGTGCAGATCGAATGCACGTCATTATAACAACGCAATATGATAATTTACTTAGATGTTTCGGAGTAAGTTATGAATGGTAACCTTAAAGTGCGTACTTCTTGTAGATAGGTGTTATCACATAAAGCAAGTTAGCTAACCAGATTCTTAGCACTACTCCTCCTAAAATATCTATTTACGTAACTTTGTTCATGTCACACCAGCGAGTAGTAGCAAAGCAAGACTTCAATCAGACTGTCTGCAATCTCTCTCTAAATAGTGTCGTGGTGGTTTGTAAGGTTATTGTTTGATTTGGCTAAATATATTGAGGTAACTTTGTATCTCCTTGTTTGCTTGATGGGTTGTAAAAGAATCTGTGACGTCATAAATAATTAAGTCAATGTTAAAAATTCATTTATGTCAAATTCGTGTATAGTAATCAAATAATAAAAACGGAATTATGACAATTATAATAATCTGCTTGTTCTATTCTGAATTCTGTGTGTCAAATAAGTTTGCTCAAGGTGCCACTTTAGGATAAGCTTATAAATATAAACGAACAAAAATTTATTGGATATTGCATATTATGCTGTCGAATGATGCTGCTGCTATCAAGTACTCCATGTTACAGGTATACAAGATCGGTCAATGAGAATCTAAAGAGTACAGTACAGATGCAGCAGCCTCTCTCTCTTTACTTCTGCTGTCAATGTGCTGCTTTCCAATAAGTTCCATTGCCTTTTCTGTAGCTGAACTAATGAAGCTTTGCCCACGATAACTCGACTAACTCGAGAACGCTTATCCGATTTTGACGACACATTTAAATGGTTATGAGGAAGGCACCATTTGATTTAAGTTAAGTCGGTTTACCCCCAGAGAGGGTCAAGGGTAGAGTTCAAAAGTTTTTAGCATAAGAGCATATAGCAAGTAAGATATAATTCGAGCGGAAATGAACAGGAAAACATTGACCAATGATATTTTTGCCATAAGTTATACCCACTGGGGTGAAGAACAGGGGTTATCTCTGCATTTGTCGACGCGATAATGATATGCGATACATCATTTGAACAGGAATCATCACATGCATCGTCCGTAAACATTATTAACATATTAACATCCTTAACAACTGGCACTTATTCGCATCAGCTTTACCGGATTTATTGGTCTCTCCAACTGGGTAGTTGACAGATGTCAACGGGCGTTTTCTAGTAATAAATAAATGAACAGATTTGACCACCAACGCACATAATGAAAAACATCAAGAGGTTTCCCCAAAATATATTATGGTACTTTATTGATTTTATTTTGTTAATTCATATAAATTATACAGAATATATATTTTCAATCATGTAGATAAAATCCTGTAGTCTCCTGAGTTGGCTTAGACATTTTTCTGTAGTAAGAGTAATCAGTAATCACGATATAATACAATTTCGTTCAGTTCAAGCACCTTGACAAAGCTTACAAGAATACTCTAATATGAATATTACTATATTATTGTACAGGGCGAGATTACAAACACGATAAATTTTACAGTTGCTTTTAAAACTAACTTGGGTAATAATTATTAAGAACAAAAATTTAGTGCAATATAGTAGGCAGAATCATTTTCACTTGAGAATTTTGTTTGACATGCATATTATCGGGAAAAAAACAAATAAAAGTCCAGTCCACATTATCTAAAAGAAACATCACTTCTTTAAATCAGCTATTTAATTTGGCTTAGGCACAAATCCAGTTTTCGGTGGCGGTGCAACCTGAGAAAGGGTTAACATCGGAGCGGTAGGGTCCATACCTGAAACAAAATTAACAGTAATGTATCAATAACTAAGTAGTTCCTGCACTCATGAACTGAGCAAATTAAGTCTTGCTACCTCGCGGGTAGTATGAAGGATCGGTAACAGGACGGTTACCAATAAGTTGAGGTTTACTTCCAGATGCAGATGGAGGCGACACCACTGTTCCTTGGACAGGATTCGGAGGAAGTAAAATTCCTCCAGCTGCATTGGAGGACTGCATCATTGGCACTGGTTGCGGAGGATATGCCAGCGCTGCTGGTTGAGGAACCACACTCGGACTCATGTTGAACATAGACTGCGAAGTTTGAACATGGGCAGAAGTTTGCATTGGTGGCGCTGAGGGCTGATACGCTGAAGCATCAAAATGACTTGACATAACAGGTGACGGGTAAAAGTTTGCATTAGAGCTGGACGCACTTGGTGACGGATAATAGTTGGCATTATTGGGCCCACTAGGTACCGGATGAGTAGGAGAAGTTACTCCCTGCGCACCAACTACTTGACGATCGCGCTGAATTCCCATAGAGCCATAAACTTCTGTTAAGATAAGAAGCATTGTATCTTCAGATTCCCTAAAATCAAAACAACCACAAAAAATTACCATCGACGAATGAAAAAGATCAGGAAATGTACTTGAAAGTATTTCGATTTAAAGTAATTTCAATTTTCTTAGGCTTACCAATAGCCAACATGCGTGCTCATAGCAAATACGTATTCATTAAAGGTTTCATATGGGGCTTCTTGTAGAACATGATCAATTCTACGCCCTCCATTAAGGCTTCCGATTCTGATATGGGCATTCTCATCTTCGGCTCCATCTGCCTCGGCTTTCTTTTCCATTTCTCCCGCAATTGCACTTTGGATCTCGTTATCTAGAGATTCTCCTGTTTTACTAAATCCAGTGTAGTGATACACCGTGTTGATAGTGCTTTTAACGGCATCGATAACTTTGTGCTTTATATCTGCACCAACTCTAGCCATAGTTTCCTTCAATTCTGAAAATGACACAAATGACGGCATAAATATATGATTTTTTTAATGATTCTTTTTCTCATTATTTTTGCATGCAACGAATGTATTTTAGTAACTTTCGATGTGCAATACGCATACCTAAATGAATGCGCTTCCTTCCTTTGTGATGCGGAATGAGAACTGGACGATTTTGAAAATCAGGGTCTATTAAAGTTTCGATACGGTAAGCCACTGGGTCATACGGATGGAAGATGTTAAAGAAAGCAGGACAAGTTGGCAACCGGAAGTCGTTACCCAACTTTTCAATTCCACGAACAGTCACGAACATCGCTACAAGAAATTATTATCATTTAGGAAGTTATGAACAGCCAACGGAAAAGGAAATTTAGTATCCAAAATACCGATTGGTGATCCAAGAGCAAAGAAAGCACAAGGTGAGAAGTCGATTTTTGGATAAGTGATGTACGGTTGACCAGTACCAGCGGTACCAACAGTGTACGACACGGTTCGAGACGATGATGCAGCTAAAACTGTTGCAACTTCTTCAGTCTATGATACAACAAATATACTTACTACTGCACTAAAATTAATTATTTTAAAATTATATCCTGAGTCAGCATACCTTTTCTTCCTGTGATGTCAACTCCACTTCCTTGTCTTCATTTGAGACAGCGTCCAAGTCCAAGTTATCAGTAGCGGATCCTGTGACGGGTTGATGAGCAAGCAAGTCGAATAAAATTAAAGATCCTAAGCTGTGCCCCGTAAGAGAAACCTTCCCTTGAAATGAAGTATTACGGCTCAGAAACAACTTGTAAATCCGATTCAGCTCACTTCCAACAGAATTAATGATAGTCTACATAGATAAATTAAATCAGAAGATAGTTATTCATTCTAATCTCTAAAACAATTAGAAAACGGATACCTATATTAGTTTACCTGACAGTATACTGGGCTTGTGTAAAACAAAATATCCAACAACGTATCATTCGTGAAGTCTCTAAACTTGGGAATACTTCGTAAAGTAATGCGCTTTAGTTGTTCGTCTATTCCCTTGTCACCGTGCAAGGCCTTATGCCATGATACTGGAAGGAACTCAACTCGCCCGACTAATGTCTTATCAATCGACTCCCGGAAATGGCTGTGTAATAATTGGAAAGACAATCCCCGGAAGTCGTCAACTATAAGAGTTTTTAATTTAATTGAATCAAAAAAATCCAGTTTATGTCATAAAATTCAAATGTTACTATTACAAACGCAAAGAATATACCTGCTTCGACGATGTTTCGCAGTTTAAAATCGCATATTGGCCCAATTCCATGAACAACAAACACCAAATGATCAATCTGAGGAGACTCGCCGTCCTCAACTTCAATTTCATCAACACCTCGCTTCACCACACGAGGCCGAATTTGACTTTCCTATGATTATAAAATTATGGTATGTGATTTGCTGTTTTATTTGTTTAAACACAACGTTTTCATTAATTTGTGTTACGCACTGGAAGATTTCCCCAGTCATCTGGTGCAGCAGCCTGACAAAAATGAACGACCACTCCTGCGCTATGCATTATTACAGACTCACCATCCGGAAACTCCAATCTCTTTTGCCAAACTCCAGTCCTCATACAGTCAGCATACTCACTCTGTAAGAGATTAGGATTACATGTACTACATGTTAAGCTTTTAATCAGCCAAACAAATTAACAAAATTAGTAGATGCAATCCACACGAACCTCCAATTTGACTGCAAAGTCCTCATCATAAGGAATGAAGCGATTATCCATTGGACCCTTGAAAAACCACGAGCCGCGACGAACTTCAATTGGTGTTTCCTCCCAGTACACGGGAGTTTTTATTCGCTTTTGAACACAAACATCGTACCTACCTCCATCCGTAGGAACCAATCGCTCAGGTTCTAAACATCATTACAAATCAAATCATTTCATAAAAGTCGCATCATGGTGTATCAGACAATAAATTTTCATTTATTTGTTAAGTATAGCGTACCGTTAGAATAAGCATCCTCTAGCGACACAGAATCGATTATAGAAAACGGTTTCCAAATAGTTTTGCCATCTACATCTTTACGATAAAACCAATGATACGTTAACGGGGGAAGCTCTTGAGGGCCGTACGCTTGAATATGTCCGGGTGGACTGCCATAATGCGAACCAACATTAACAGGTGGACGAGAAGGCGTAGTTTGATTTTGTGCAAAACTCTGGCCATTGTACATTCCTATTGATGATCCTGTTTGTATCCCCTGCTGAGGAATCATTGGAGAGCTGGAAATACTTGATCCCATCGACAAAGGAGGGTTGTAAGAAGGCGTAGAAGTTAAAGCTGGGTTACATCCAACCCTGTAAAGTTATTGTAAAAATTTAATTGATTTAAAGACTGTTAACTGATCATTCAACTTTTACATTATGGTAGTAGTAGTATAATTATTATTATTTCAAAAAATGCTTCAGTGAGTAGCAGTTTGATGAAGACAGTTGATGTTTGAATTGATGAGACTTTTCAAGTACTAAGGGCGATTTTGTACAACCGATGACGTTTTTACGCTTTACATGCTAATTACCATGTCATTCAGCCATATACAAGTTATCGCTTGTTCATGAAATAATTTTAATTTAGTTTTAGTTACAATACAACTTACTAGAACCATACTGATTATAACATCGGCCTCAATAAACTGTAAAAACCATCGCCATTTGCCACTATTTGCTATTTTTCAACTATCAATACCATTCAAATGTGGTAGTTCGGTTAATGAAATGCATGTTTCAGAATTTCGTCTTACAAAATGAAAAGTATCAACTGACATAACTCATCAACCATTATGAAATAATAAACAATGCCGCTTAGTTTCGCTTACAATCAATATATTTCCTAAAACCACCATAGTTAATGATAAGGATCCAGTATATAAAGAAGGTAAAAATGTGAAGTCGCTTAATTGAACGTTTGCGAAGCTCAGATTCTGAGATGTATGTACTAAACTTGAACAGATAACTGACATTGACATGACATTCCACTTGAATAATTAACCATCACTATTAATTTGTCAATTATCTTGAAATTGTAGCATCTAAATTATTTCCCAAGAGCCCTGTCTGCCAGTAATAATCGTTAAATAGGTAAACAAATTAAAGACTCTTCCTAAACAATAAATATATATTAAATAGTTCACTGATTTTGGACGGTGCCTACTTTATCGTTCATAAACAGTTTATTTCTTAACAATAATGTTGACTGTTTTCTTGAAACTAATCGATCTGGCAAAAATATTACCTCGTGAAATATTGCCACCTGACTAAAAAGAAATACTTATCGACTCACCTGATCAGAAATTTGCATCGTATTCCAAAATGCAAATGAAATATGATTTTACATTTAAACTTCGCTCACCATCTGTTTGTTTACTATTTTAATTTGAATAACAAATGACAAATGAGCTTCAATTGTGATTATTTGTAAAAATTCTCTTCACTCAATTATCTATAAGACAAAGCTAGTAAACCGATTCATTGGATTGTCTAGACTAATACTCCGATCGTGAAATTATGAGAGCGTATGAAATTTACAAGTTTGAAGTTGCTGCTTGCTTTGAGTTGAGATATTTGATAAAGATCAGAAGTATTTTTATGCTATCCTTTGACCTTTACATCAATGTTCATTTAAATTTCCTAAATACAACATACAGGAATGCCAGAGACTATTTAAAGTATCTGTAAATTTAAATCTGCTTAATTTTACCTTAACGTCGCCTACTTTCTTGAACTGATTCCTTTCAGATGAAATCAAGCAGCAAATGATGAATGACAAACTCGCCTGAACATAACTATCTCCTTCCTACCAAGCCTACCAACTCGATAATTAAATAAATTACGCTATTCTCTATATTGCCTCTTACCTTTATTAGCTTGTTATTTCTTTAGCAACTTTAAACAAATGATTTTACAATTTACACAATAAAATGCGACTCCGAAATTAAAATGATTTTGCTGACAACAGAAAACTTAGCGTCTTCCAGTCGTCGCTATAACTCAGCACTCAGCAAAGAATGAAAGCAAATTGACTGATGCAAGCGAGAAGAAACAGATCAACTTTCAACCGAGATGCAATGATGCAAATATACGAAGAGTGTTCACCAAACCGAGTGTACGGGGTAAACAAACAGAAATCTTTGTGAAGGAACGGTGAGGTGATCATAAACATTAAACAACTTGGCGAGATGGCGAGTAGTTGCGATTGGAATTGCTGACTGCTCTGGACTTGACTGATTATGATTATAGTTTAAATACATGATAATTAGTAGTTTTAGTAGTATTACAAATTACACTGTGATTCTTTTACAACAGCCATTACCGGTTGTATACAATGATGCACTAGACTAGAGTATTTACTTTGTGAATCAATTGAATCTTTTCTGCAGCACATGACAAAATCATAAGAGGCATAAAAACGGCACTGAAAAGTCATCAGATAATCGTGAATGATACTTTCTTGCTTTTAAAGAAATTATTGTTTGGAAATAGAAAAAATCTTTAGGATTGGCAAATTAAAAATAATGTGTATGTAATAATTACGTTATACCTGCCGAAAATGAATATTTCAAGCATCAATTTAAATCTTAAATTATAAATGTTTATACTCCAGTATGACAATATAATAAAACTCCTGCCGAAAAAAAACCAATCATAATTCGTTATATGGAAAGCATGAATATAAAATGTATGTAAACTATACTTAAACTAACTAATGAATGTTGTTAGCATTGTAGTTTTATCTGACGCGTTAGCTGTATTCTAAACTCCTTTTTCGATAGCCTTATATTTGACCTAGGTAATTATAATCATATACTTGCAAGTATTTAATCTTATAAATCCCCATTGTATTAACCCCAAAGGCTGAAACTCATTCCCAGAGGAGGTCTTGCCCTAAGGTGTATAGTGTTCAATCGGTCAATTAGTTTTTTTGAGTTATCGTGACCACACGCAGACTTCTTGACAGGATCGTGATCTCAATAACTAACGTCCTTTACATTTTCAACGTATACGATAGTTAGCAACCCTTCACTTTTCTATGAATTCCTACTCCAAAACTTCGATTTTTGATAATTCCTCATGGAAATTTAAAAAAGTTAATATGATATATAAAAGCGTTTGAAGCTTGATTTTATATTTTTTTTTCCAGTATTTAAGTGTCCTTAAAATGACAAACTAATTTTTAATCAACATCTGGTTCGTACATTAAAAATATTGCAATCGTTACGTTTGCTAGACAGCTAATTTCATTTAACGGCTTCTCAAAATAAATACGGTGCATAAGTCGAATAAGATCAGAATTTCTCGACTAACAATTAAATAAATATGCATAATATGATGCAGTTTTCTTAACTTTATATTATGAAAAGAAATAATAGTATTCTTGGCGCGGTTGCAGTGCAAGCAAGTAAAAAATAAAGAAACGACTAAATATTTTACTTACATAGGACTAAATGGTAAATTCTGCGGTGGAGTCGCCACCGGAGATTGGACCGACTGCATTTCGGGACATGTCACGTATTTCATTCTTTGGCCTCCAAGTCTAAATGCATTGGAGTTACCTGGAAACAGACAAAATTATAAGAATGATAAAAGAATATATATTAGATGAAGATAAACTTGAAGCCCGAGTATAATTCACCAGAGTTCAGTTCTCACCTGACGGTATTGGTGGCACACTTTGAGATGGTGGCATTGGCAAGCCTTCTGCTGCATTTGATTGAGGATTGCTTGATATCAGAGGCACCAATGGGTTTGTATTCATAGAGGCAGGTATCGAAGTTAATAATGAAGGCCTTGTTGGTAGAGGACATGCCACGCTATCGTTTCCTGGAAATACTTGACTCCCTTTATCAATCCAATAAAAACATAAAAAATAGCATCAAACCATAATATTGATTAATTGATTGGCTGAATTGATAATAATATGTAGATGAATTTTGGTACTTTTCAACTTCCACATTTCAAAATTTAGTACCTTGATATATAAAGCTTGGAGGCAACACATTAATTGAAGAGCTCAATGTTGGTGCATTAATAGGCTGAAAGCTTGGTGAACTTCGAGGAGCCAAATTTGTTGGCACGAATGCAGAGCCAGGAGAAAACAGAGAAGCGGCTGGTACCACTTCGCCTTCATCACCTACACCTTGATTTGCTGTCTGAGGAACAGGCACTACAGATGGACTCGACAAAAAATCTGTATGGCTTGTCAAAGGCGTTGATGTATCAAGTCTTGACACAGGAGCTGAGAATAAACTCACAACCGATGGAGTTGCTTCTTCTTCCTCCGACACCTTTAATGATATTGCCGAAGTATTTGCCGTCGACGGTGGAACAACTGGAAACTTAAATTCACTCTGACTTTGATTTGTCATAGAGGTATCTGCTTTTGGTGCTGAAGAAACTGCCAACATCCTTGAGAACAGATCTCCACCGGAGGTGGCTGCCCGAGAAAATAAGCTTATTGCTGCCGGCTGCTCTTCTATCTGTGGCTGCGGTGGAATAACCTCCTGAACTGTTTCGCTCAATGTAAGCTGCTCCTCAAATTCTCTCTCAACCGAAGCCCGATTCGGTGACGAATCATCACTATTTAGATCAATTTCAGCTGTTGCCGGTTCTGCACAAAACAAATGAACAATAATTATAAATACAACATATCTATTGCAATTACTTAAAGACAGATTTATCAACACTTACGTTGAGGCTCCGGCTCAGCTAAAGGCACTGGAACAAACAACGCTGCATCTTCAAAGAAATTACTGCTCGTCGCAGCACTGAGCAAACTATTTTTTATCGGCTTTTGTGCATCCGACATTTTGCATCGATTCCAAATTCCTAAGACTATACTAACTACTACTTAATCTCCCAGTGCACAGATGGCACACACTCGTCTATAAATATGATTACTTTATAATGCAAGAATACTTTAAATTTTCTTTTTAAAAATAAACAAAACTGATAAAACTTCCTGGCTGATAAGCCCAAAGCGTAAGACCCAATTCCCTACGCTGGTAGCTGGTCGTTTCCAACTAGATTTACAATTCCATAACAGCTGGTCAATTACTGATGAGACAATTGAAGTTTAGAACGTAGCAAAACGAATTGGTAATTAAAGACAAGAACAAGAGGAAAGTTTCACCTGATGAATGACTGTGTTGGTCAGCATGTAGTTTAGGGCAAGTAAAAAATAGGAAGGGGGGACCCTTCTATTAACTTGCCCCAAACTACATGC
>JAQFYG010004684.1:0-10759 GCA_034694325.1 Entomobrya corticalis | reverse complement strand
CATGACAACATTAAATATCAGTGTAAACTGAATGGGAGAGACTGCAAAAACTCTTTATTGTTGTTAAGCAGCTGGGCAATTACTAAATATGTAATTGTTCCTTCCCAAGTTACATACATACATACAAACCGTGGTTTAAAGTCAATCGAAAAGATTTGGAAATCGCACATCAATATTGACAATCAAATTGTCTTTTAGCAATTTAAATATTTGAACAGGAACGTAGTCAATAAGTGGAAATGAAACTTGTTTTTAGCAAATATTAAAACCAAAATTTGTACTATAAGTACTAAATGTTTATTCATTTGTCCACCTTCCAGTCTGTAAATAATCTGTATCCCGAACCAACTGTACTTCTCAGAAGAATGAAAACAGTATTTTGGCTTTGATCTTTAGAAGACCCCTAGGTTACAATAGCCTAAAACCATCCTTTTTGTTTGCGCATACTTTATCTGTGTAGGTTAACACCAGTGTGCATATTGTTTAAACATGAGCAAGCTGAAAACACAATAAAGAGCATGTTCCAGAAACCTTCTCTTCAGTTTTTTTATCACGCAGTATCCAGAGAAGTTTGAAAAAATTGGAAATACTATTGTTTAGGCTTTCCTTTTTAAGCTAAAACATTAGTATTTTTATGCTTTTTTCGTCCCTGGATATTTTATGATACCCCTTTAATGCTTCAAATAGCCTTTTTTGATTTTATATGTAATCTTTTAACATGTTTTCAGCCAAATAATTTAAATTAAAACTAAAATTAGTTAACTTAGCTAGTTTGTATGAAATGTAAATAAAGTACATGACGTATTCATTTCTATTTAAAACCTTGGGCTAACAATACCCCCATTCAATAAAATAGGTCGTATTTGTGCAGAATGAAATCCAAAGTATATATTTAAAAAACTACTTTTGTATTCAATAATGATCCACTGTAAATTACCTACTGTGATAAATAGGTAGATCTGAATAGCCAGATTTGATATATGCAAACTTTTTCCAGTCTTTTGCTAAAGGACAAAAAATTATTGAAGACTACCCATGGTCCTTGTACTACTTCACAGATAAAAGACATTTCAGATATCAGATAAACAAAGAATTGAAAATAAAAGAATTATTTTAACTTTGTTTTTTCCACAACCTGTTTTATGACTTTAAACCCATATATGCAATACATATAATATATATGACCACTATAAAGTTGAATGCCTGTACATTGTGTTACTTAAACTTTCACAATGTTTTCTAATCACTAATACTTAGGAGATGCAAAGTGCACTTTCAATCTAATCAAACATAATTGAAAACTATGTTTAGCCAAGTGTCAAGGTAAACGCTCTTTGAATATGCTAGTGTACAGAACTGCTTGGTAGACTAATATTTTAGTTTAATTAAAAAAACACTTTCACCGGAGTTGAAAGAAAACCTAGAAACGTATCCTTGACCTTGAACACTTTTAAGAGTTACGAGTATGTTCTTAACTTTAATTTGTATTGTGTTTTCGGCGTGTTTGTGTATAAAATGAAGTAAAAGTAATCCATTTTAATACAACCCGGATGTAAGAAGACCCTTTCACTCTGTTTACTTTTTTCCTCATTGCTGCTTTCTTACTTTAGTAGTGAAAGCAGTGATTAAGAAATGTCCTGTTGACCAAGTACCTTACAACTGTCAAAACTAAGACTACTACAGCTTTATGTGCAACCATATTGATTTTCATTGTAGTTCATAATGTAATTTAACACAACATCCTGGTATTTTATTTCATCAAGGATTTCACTCAGTTGTCTGAAACTCAGAATTCTCATGACAATAAATGAAGACACATTCAGAAACAAACAAATTTTGTCTCTGTTTAACAACAAATTGGCGATAAAGTCTTTCAATTGCATTTTCATCTGACTGCAATTGATTTGCCTCAAAATATCGGCCAATCTGCATACGTCAATTACAAAAGAGAACAAGTATGACAGGTCCGCTAACTACTTTCACTTTCACACTTTTCTATGAAATTATATTGGTCACGACAATATTGTATATATAATAATATAATAATATATAATATAATAATATATAATATAATAATATATAACATAACAATATATAATATAATAATATATAATATAATAATATATAATATAACAATATATAATATAATAATATATAACATAACAATATATAATATAATAATATAATATATATATATAATATGGAAAATTTTTAACGAAATGGTAAAATGTGTCATCAGTACTAAATATGATTACCAGTAAGAACTTCACACAAAAGAGCTTTTTTTGTGTAAAGCAGCGCTTGTGATATTGAAAATACGATTGAGAACGAGCAACTCGTACCAAAACAGCTTGTTGCTAGGACGTTTCTTTCAGTTTTCATCAAGCAGTGTAAAGGGAAGAGGAGAAAAGTCGTATTATGGGGCGATTTGGACATCTTTTATAGAATATATGTGTGCAAAACCGAAAAATATAACTATTATTTTTAATTGTGTCAGATATAGATATTTATAACTATAAGTACAAATTTGACTAAATAATTCATATTTCAGGTTTTTATTGGAACTTTTTATAATTTTCGTGTCCAAAATAGGATATGTTTTTAATAATAATAAAGTGAATTTTTTGATTTTTCGGAAAGTTACCATGTACTTGTGTTAGTGGAACTGCAAAAAATTCAAACTTCCGGAACTATTTTAATATTGTTGTAAAAATGATTGCGCAGTTACTAACTAAATATTTCAAGCCAGATAGATTGGAAAAGAACTTGCTATGAAATTTAAAAAGGTAATATTTATGCTTTAAGTGTACTTTGTTTTTATTACAGTTTTTCATTTTGGTTCTTTCGTACTACGTTTTCCAGCATTTTTTGCATCGATCCCACAAAGACATATTTCCCTGCATGAAAACATTGTATCGTTTTCAGCACAATGCATTCTGTAATACGTAAATTTAGTTTAAAATACTATGAAAAATGTAAATTTCAAATATGTTTCTCGAAGAAAATTTGAACTTAACTTTAAAGTATTAACACTTTTATATTGCAACAGGTCCAATTTTTAATAAGATGTGAACCAAACATTTTGTCATATAAAATTGAGAAACTAAAACAAGATAAAAATCTTGATTTTTGCAATAATCCGAGCAAATGTTTCTCCCGAATTCGTTTTGAGTGGTTCGTGGTATCAAAAATAGGTAACAAAGAATGAAAAACTTTCTGAATACTTTTTGTCATCCCTTGCTTCCTTTCTAAAATCTAATTTAGTTTTTCACAAAAGAGAAAAACAAAAATATTTTTTGCTCTTGCACCTTAGCTTTTCTCAGATATTTATAAGCTAAAACATAAACTGGCTAATTTAGCATTGACTTCCTTAAAGTTTTATATTGGGTGGAAGCAGAAGTGAAAATATAAGCAATATAAATTAGGATTAAAACCTTTCCCATGCTTAAGTCTCGATTTTGGAAAGAAGAGCATGTTATGCTTTACACAAATAACTTTTTTATTTTAAGTTTCATTCACTTTGACCTATGAATTCTGTTGTGTGGGTAGCCTTTGGCATTATGTAATGTTGTGGGTCAAGCTTTCTTACATTTTATTTTGTCAAGGCACAATGATCAAAGATAACTTATATTTCTCTAGACTACATGAAAGAACAACAACTCGTAAAACACAGTGTTGTGCTTCTTTGTAAGTTGCACAAACGAGAATTTATAAAAAATGAAAAAAAACTATTTTGACTTTGTGTCTCTCGTCACGAGTTTCATGCCTTTAAACCCTTGTTTCTAGGTGTAAATCAAACCCGCATGCAAGTTTGTCCCGTAATTTTGAGTGTTACCTAACAAGCGGGACCTGAGCATAATAAAATATTTATGACTTTTTTATATATTTAAAACCAAAACCCAAAGTTAAATCGTATTTTATTGCACAAAAATTCATTTAAATTCAGAACACATAAAATTGTGTAAACGTTTTCCCGAAAAACGTGCTCTTTGTTTGGTTTTCAAAACAAACATACCTGAAAATCTGAGAAATCTGAGCGATTTAAAAAGAAAATTGAGTAAAATTCCCGAATGTCCGAATGCATTTGTATTATATTCTTTTCAAAACAGTACCAGAGTTTTTTCCATCGAATTCTAATAAAAACTGGAAAGACAAACACGATGAACTTGTTTCTTTTAAAAACAAAAAATGTCTCATTCCAGCAGACTTTGAGATTCATTTTAACATCATTAAATTGACATATTTTTTTAAACCAAAATGTATATAAATAAACTTTCAAACACACACGGTTTTCAAAGTGATTGTAACGCGTTTTACGTTATTGCAAGTTGTTGCTTCTTGCAAATACAGTTTTCACTTTGTATGTGTAGATAATTTTTAAAAAAAGGGCTTCAAAACAGATGTACGAAAAGTAGCCGTATCATCAGCTTCATAGAAATTGTTTTAATTATATCAGCACAAACCACTTGAAAATTTTTCCATCAAGTGTAAAAGTTTAGTTTGATAATGATTTTCAAATAATTAATAGAGTGTAAAATAGTGTAAAATAGTTTTTTTGCAAAACTACTGCACTAATTCATTTAATTAATCAGAAAGGTTATTGAACTTTAGTAGCATTTATGTAATTACAAATTATATTCATGACAATCGCAGTTTTAATATTGTGCGCTTATATATGTTTGCATAAAACTAAATGAAAAGGAGTAACAAAAGCTTGATATCCAAAAACCATCTATAAAGTAACCTTACTTTTTTCTGACAATAATGTAAGTGTGAATTTTTATTTTTTTAATTTTATTTTTAATACAAGTATATCCAGCAAATGCTTAAAACAGTTGCAAACTCTTGGTAAATCAGCAAAGTATTTTTACATATTTGAATTCAGCAAATTCAATAAAAAAGTTCACAAAGAACAGTCGTTTGTCCTTCTAATAGATATTAAAGTGTAACTCGTTTCCAACTCGTTCAAACTTTTTTTGTTTGTATTGAAAGTGAAAACTAGCCCTAAAATCAGAATAAAACAATCAATAAAATTTTTGCAAACTTTTACTAAAAAGTAAAAAGAATTTTGGCAAATTTTTACACAAACTTTATTTTTTCAACACTAATGTGCTTAAAAATAGAAAGATACGCAAAATCAAAATACCTAAAACGTGTTCAATATTTTAGGTTCACATTTGCTTGTTTATCCAAATTTTTAGCTTTGTATCCTCTCCTTTCTATGTGTTATATTGTCAAATATTAACACCGTATGTTCCCTATTTTTATCAAAAACATTTTTAACTCGTACTTTTGTTTTTGTAATCACGAAAAAATTTCTATTGATTTGTTAAAAATATAAATAGTTTCTTTCTGAAAAACGCCACTGACAATTTAAGAAACGTATCAGGCACATAATGTATTCTAGTATCTTTGCAAACAACAATAAATGTATTTCCTCAAAACCACTTTCACCAAGACTTTTGGAAAAAACATTCTCATAAGAAGTTTTGCTATCAAACGTAATAAATATATTCACAATATACCAATCCAATATTCCGCAAAAAAATTTATAAATTAAATATATTTCATTAATGTGTTATTTTGGCGTATTGTTTTCAAAAAAGATAGATATTTCGTTAAAATGCCAAATAGTTATCTGAAGGAGTATAAAGCCAATGTAAAGGACATAATAATTGACGACACTTTCACTCAGTTTCCAAGTCTAGTCTCGTATTTACATTCATCACTACCGTGGGTCAAACATTTTTTTAAATTCCTTTCATCAAAGCACAATAAGTGATTATGATCAAAGACTACCAATATTTTACAGTCATATAATTGTATAGTCACATCAAAGATCAAAAGGCCTTTTGAAACCGGAGACGAATATCATACAAAAAATAAATGAAAAAGAGAAAGCAAATCCCAGTGACTTTCTTTGCAGCCTTGACACGTCACCCATGTCTTTGAACTCTAATAGGCATGTGCATGCATACTAATTTTATTCTTTTATTTGACAAATTACGTAATTTTTGTCATACTTGAATAAAGTATAAATCGTACATCAAAGAGATAAATTATAATTTGAATTTAAAGAACAGTTATTATGTGCTCTCATAATCATTGATATTACAGAGGTAAAAATTTACTAAAATATGAGCCTAAAATTGTAAACAAACCAGCAATAAAACTTTGGCACATAAAATTTGGGCAACAGAAATGTGCAAATATAACTGATAAGTAATGAAAGCAGAGCGGAAACTAGAGTGGCTTCCCATCACGACAGTTGAGCAAAAACATCTTTTTTAATCAAACGTTTATATGCTACATAAATTACCTTGTATTATGGCAAATCTGTGAAGACAAAACAGTGGACTTTGTGAAATTGCTAATTTCCAGATACCCTTTAACTTTTCTCTGTGTAAAATGAGCTCCGGATTTACCTGTAGAAGCAATTTATGCCAGAAATAATTTGCTTATCATCTTAAGTAATCCAGCAAAACAGCATTTAAGTCAGCAAGTTGAATCCCTATAAAAATTTTTAAAGCTACGTGACTTGAAAAATAAACTAACACGCAAATTCACAATCATTCAAAAATTCATAAACGCGTTTGACTAAATTGCAATTAAGTTAACTGGTATCGTTACAAATCACCGTGTTTTTTCCCGACAATTTACAATAAACATTATTTTGACATTTCTATTTAATTAGATAAAAGCACTTTCCAACTAAAATATGTTGCCAAACTTTTGGTTTTTAATACAAATTCCTGAAACACAAGTTAAACGAGACACGAGAAAGAACACATTTTGAGAAACAATTATAATGTATTTATTCGCAACAAGTTTGGCTTTGTGCATACGTTAAATAATTTAAGTAATTCATAGAACAATTGCGAAATACCAATAACGCGCGTAGCAGAGTCTGAAGCCATTCCAAAAGCTGCACATTTCCTGACAGCTTTATTTTGTTTGTGTTAAAATCAAGTCACTTGAAGACGGAAATATAAAACATAATCAAATATTTATTAGAACTCTCGTGCTTTAATAAGGAAATATACAAAAATTTATATTAGAATATTGCGAAACGGGTAAATAGTTTCTTCAATTCATACGAAACTAATTTAAACATATATATGAAAAAAATAGTTTGCTTTTATGTGCATACATTTCGTAATTGAGTGCAGAATTTCACTCGTATACCATCTTTTTGATGAAATTCTCAAAAGCAAAAAATCCAAATTGAAATTTTTATTTGATAAGCATAGCAGGAAGAGACACAAAAATTATTTAATAACTTGAACAAAATATTGTTGCATTTAAAAAAAATATGATTAATTTTTTTATTCAAACAGATGCTCTCTGGATGATTGAAGCAGAATTCTTATATCCATCTTCTTGTTAAAATTCGGAAAAACTGGATGATATAAACTAGAAAGATGTCGCGAAATTCCAGCTTTGAGGAATATGACGTTCATCAAAATGAACAGGAAGTTGATTACATATTTGATCGAATCGACGTTCGTGCCACGTTCTTGGTGATTTATACTATCGTGTTTTGCTGCTGCTTTTTTGGTAAATGACTTAAGATTAAAATTTTATAATATTTCTTTAAGAACTTATAAATTAAAGCAAACAAAATATATTCAATTTATTTATATAATATTTTACTAAAATTAGCAGCTATTGTAATAATTTATATTTTCTAGGAAATTTGATGGTAATTCTCGTAGTTTTCCTACACTGGCGTATGAGATCAATCATAAACTTTTGCTTGGCAAATTTGGCATTTGCGGATTTATGCGTGGGTGTGTTCTGTGTCTACCAAAATATTGTGACGTATCTAATGGATAGGTATTCGGTCAAATAAAAAAAACTAAAACTACAAGCTTTATTATCACGACAAAGTTTTAATATTTGATTAAAACCTTATTTATATGCCAATTTATTATAATATCTGTATATTTTTATAGTTGGATATTTGGCGAATTTATGTGCAAAATGTATCACTTCATAAACAGTTTGAGTACAACAGCATCGGTTTTAATCTTGGTTGTTATCTGTATTGAACGCTATTTGGCCATTATTCATCCCATGAAGTGCAAACACATTTTGACGAAAACTCGGCTAAAGGTAAAGTTTTAAATTTAAAAAAGTACTGTTCCTGGAATTAAAACCTTTTCCCAAACCACCATCTATTTAAGTCTTATTTTGCACAATTTAGATACTGAATATTTTTATCTCATGTTATCCATATAATTTACATAATTTATAAATTTAGCGCATGGTGACATAAAAACAAATTTTTAACTCCAGGCACTGTACTTTTTTAACCTCAAAAATATTTTTTTTTCTAAATCTTTTTTTGCTTTCTCCAGGTTACCATCATTTTGGTATGGATTCTTTCAGCAGTAATCAGTTCACCCCGATTCTACTATTTCAGTACTTTCCGAATGCCGTTGCCAAATGATCAATACGAAGTACTTTGCCTTCCTAACAGGACAAAATACAGTTCTAAGCTGATGGACATGTTAAGCTTAACCTTTTTATTTTTGATCCCACTCGCAATCATTACCATTCTCTACACACATGTTATAATAGTTCTTGGGAAAAGCAGTACAAATTCAATGAAAACAAGCGCGTCTATACGGTCATTAGATAGCAATTCAAGTGCAAATTTTGCTGAGGAAAATGAAAAGATAGTTGATCCGAGCATTGCAAAAAAGGTGAATATTACCTTGTTTCCGGTCACAAAAGATGAGGTAGAAATACCACAAAAGCAAAGTGAAAACAATTTGGGAGAAAACGGAGAAAGCAGAGAAAATTTAGATTTAAGTAAAAAAATTCCAGACGAAAAACACAATAAAAATCCAAATTTTCAAAATTCAAACCAAAAACATGCAAAAAGAAAGTCGATAAATAAAATTAGAATTAGTCAAACTCTTAGAAAAACTGGACTAAGTGCAATACTTGCTCGAAGAAAAGTCATTAGAATGCTTATTGTCGTTGTTGTCACCTTTGCTATTTGTCATTTGCCATTTCATGCAAGAAAGATTTGGCAATATTGGAGTCCAAAATGGGCCCAATATGAGGCTGGATCAGTGTTTAGTACTTTGTTTACACCAATAACGTTTTTAATTATGTATGCTAATTCTGCAATTAATCCGGTGTTTTATGCTTTTATGTCAACAAATTTTAGAAAAAGTTTTATAGATTTACTTTGCTGTTGAATAAAAAGAGCGTTTAAAGTTAATACAAACATATTAAAAGATAGAATAAATCCAGTAAATAAATAATTATCTTTAAATTTAAATTAATGAACATTTTTATATAAACCATTAGTTAATTTTAAAACGTGTTTTACGGCTAAAAGCAAGCATCTGAAAAATTAATGATATAATTTACAAATAATCTAAAACAAGTTTCTCAAGTTACCAAATATTTCCATTATTTCAAGTATGTAAAATGAGATTAGTATTTAAAAAATAAGTGATTAATGTAAAATCTAAATAATCCGAGATTACATGTAGTCGTGATGAGACATGTAACACGTGTACAATCTAAACTTAATAAATCAGTCTTTGCTGTGCTCTCACAAAAATAATCCGGCATTAGTCTTCCCACTAATTCCCCATCTGATGTAGATATCACGAATTTCGCATTTTTAAGCTGCACTCAAAACATGCAAATCCGATATAAATTGTTTTGTAAATGTATTTTATATTAAAAATTAAGTAAACACAAAATTTTCTTGTGCAAACAAGATCTATTGTAAATGTAAAAAATGGTAAATATACCTAATTACCAAATATGAAACAAAATTATTACCTTGTAACGCCAATTAAATGAAAGCTGTTAATTTGTATCTGAACTTAAAATAGTTTTGAATTTGATGTCAACTATCGCAAAAAATTTAATATAAATAAAACACAGAAAAGCTTGACTTTATATTAAACTTGAAGAACAGTAACTCAATGATCGATGAAACATTTCCGCTTACGTATGCAAATAACTACAAAAAAGATTTTGCAATTATTTTCTAATGCAAGCAGAAATAAATTGTTTTGGTTTTTAACTTTTCGCATTTAACATTTATTGAAATATGATGGTCGAATATAAAATCAAATTTCAAAGAATGATTGCATTGTCCTTTCAAATTGCTTTCATACAGTTGTTTACAAAAATCTATTTAAACTTAAAATGATCCTAATGATTTTTTTGGGAAATTTTTTTATTTTCCAGTATAACGATAATAGATTAATGACATTTTAATTCTACCAATCCATTAGAAAAATCACAAGCAACAATATTCATAACTACCTATTTCATATTATGTTGACCTTTTCTTTATTTTGGTTTTTGATAATTTGTGCTCATTAACGGCTTGCACGTACAACTTTTTAGTGCAAACTAAAACTGACTTGTACCAGAAAAACCTATATTTTTATCAGTTAACAAATTAGTAATGAGTTTTCTGTTTTCTGTTTGAAAATGGGATGGAAATTGAATATGGTCCGACTCAAAACTAATCTAAATATTTATATACTCTAAATAATAAATTTTGTTTGCAGTTATTCCAAAAATAATATAGGTATGCTAATTATAATAAATAATTTACAACAGCGTTTATGACTTTAAATCTAAATAAATATTTACGAAACTATGAAGATTTAAGTGAGGTGCAAGCAACCAATTAATGTTTATTACAATTTAATTTTAATTTGTAAAGATAACAAATGGTAGATGAAACTTTTGTTAATTTATAAATTTTAGGAAA
>JAQFYG010004683.1:0-10761 GCA_034694325.1 Entomobrya corticalis | reverse complement strand
CTTACGTGCAGCAGACTGTGAATCTGGAAACATAAGAACCGAGAAATGCAGGAATGGAAAACTTACAATTAGCAGCGGGAAATATAGTCTGACCACCGAGGCAAAATATAAGATAACAAAGGGATGTCGATATCCAGAGTATGAATTTACTTCCGGTTCTTGCAAAGGGGTTTACGAAGCGGAGTACTGTTACTGCGAGACGAACGTATGCAACAAAGACGACATTTCGGATGGATTCTGATCAGGAAAAATGGGCACCGGTGGAAGTTCATCTTTGCTCACTGCTCGTTATTCTGTTTTCGTTCTTGAAGCTCTTCTCACAACTTACGCGAATCTCTGTTGATTTGTTTTTAATGTTGGATATAGATCTGTTTGAGAATGTCGAGTCCTCAATGTATTAGTTTGATCGTGATTTGTGATTGGCTTTACGAAGAATGTTTAAATGTTAAATAAAAATTAATTTAGAAAACGCTGCTTATAAAATTTAATGTAAATTTATGGTTGAAATAAGAAGTAATGTATGTTCATTTATGTACCATAAATGATGTGATTACAACAACATCGACGAAAATAAATTTTTACAGTTTAGTGACTATTACGAATAGCTTGGCTTGAATCCTGAGGCTCTTATCTCTTATTTTATCTTGCTCATTTGCATAGAAAAAGTTTAGCTATTATTGTTGGAAAATATGTTCGCAGTAGCAACTACCTGGAAATTTGTAAATGTCTAAATATAACCTGTATTGAGGAACGGTGGAAACAATTGTTATTAAAATTTGGAATAAAACTGCTTAAGCATGATGTATACAAGTCATGGCTTGAAGAGCACAAAACAAAATATCATCGTTCTAGTAGGTACAACAAAAATAAGTTTAGATTTAGAGCTGTACGCTGCGCAACTAATCCGTATTTGTATTCTACAATACCGTCACTTATCAGAATGTTGCGTGAAAAGTGTTAACTCGTCAATAATGTCTTATGTGTGTTTCCCTTTTTCCCTTACTTTATATACACAGCGCCTTTGTATGGCAGCGTGAACCTCTTCCTTTTTTAGATTTCTCTTTTTGTTATTTTTTTTGTGTCTCCAAATTTACTTTCTTATGTATCCGCTTCAGCATTGTGGACGTGTAGCTATGCTGTGTGTTACTTTTGTATTGATTACCCTCCTTAAATGAATAAATAAATAAATAAAAAACTGATCACGGAGCTCAAAATATACTGGTATAACTATTTATGCAAACGAACAAGATAAACTAAGAGATAAGAGCCGGAGGATTCAAGTCAAGCTGTTCGTAATAGTCACAGTAGATAGAAAAAAGCTATTGAATTTTCAGACTATGTATTTGATCGTAAGCTAGCAGTTGATTCGGCTACATTGCTTTTTTGATGATCATCAAGATAATTTCTCTTGGTGAATGTGCGCTTGCATATACGACATTTGAAAGGTGACCTTTCAAAGATCGTTCTCCAGAATGCACCAAAAGATGACGTTGATGATTAGCTTTTGTAGTGAAAGTGTCGTGACAAATCTCACACTCGAAAGGTTTTTCTCCAGTGTGTATTCGACGATGGACGTTGAGATTGGTCTTCAATGAGAATCTTTCGTGGTAAAACTAGCACTCAAAAGGTTTTTCACCAGTATTCGTTCTCATGCGACGAATTAGTTGGAATTTTTGGTTCAATCCCTACCACAAACTTTGCATTTGCAGTCCATTTTCTTGTTTTGAACTCCTCGCTTTCTTATAGAACGCTTTCCAGTGTTTCCAGCTGTCGGCTCTTCACTGGGAAATGTCAGTGCCAATGAAATTGATCGTCTGCTTGTAGTGCGTTGTTTTGAATGATACGTAATCTTGGAGGAACGTTGCCTCGGCCTCGGAGTGTTGACCGTTGGAGGAGTTTGGTCTATGAAATCCTGGTCAACTGGGGTATCCCCGATTTTGTCTGCTTCTGACTCCAACTTGATCACTTGGGTGTGGTATACAGCGTTCTCCGTATCCACCTCCATTATCAAACCGGCTTGTGTTAAGTCAGTAAAAAGTGGAGCTTCAGTATTACTGAACGAACTATATACACTATTTGCTGGCTCAATAGGGAAGCTCTGGTCATTAGATGAAATTGACGAACATTCCTGCTTAGTCGTGTGACAGTCGAGTAATATCTCTTGTGCCTGAAGGCCTGCAAGACTTCCTAAAAAAGGAAATATATAGTATTTAAACCAAAATTCAATTTATTGGTTTGTCAGAGGCATATAGCTTGTTGATGATTTGTTTGTTCGAAACAGTTCTAACCTATGTCGTTATCAATAAGATCGGGTCGAATAACTTCATCTGTTCGAGTACGCTGTCCATCATCGCACAGTTGTCCAAGGAAGCGTAAAGCCTTCGAAACATTTTCCTTTCCAATCGTTGATCCTCCAAAGGACATATCCAAGGTCCCAACAGCCCCTGGCATCAGAAACTGAATGATATTACTCCCTCCACCAATTCGATTGTTGATATTCAGAACCTGGCCTTCAACCGACTTCTTGACTCTCGTGAGCTGATTGTGGAGTTGATCCAGCTTCTCGAACTCTGCACAACACTCTTCACACATTCTCAATGAAGAAGCCTCGTCCTTATCACTGGCATCAGCTGCAAAAGGTCCGCTCATTGAAAACGAGAACGTCAGTTTCGGAAGGTCCATCCTCATTGGCACATGACGCCACGGATAAGATGAAGCACTCTCGAACATTTTGGTGGTACAAGTAGCTCCACAGATGGCTTACCGACTTCCGAGTAACATTCCTACCTAAGTTTAAATTTTGAAGGCAACTTTGATTAAAGTTAACATTTATATTTTTAAAACCTAAAATTACTAAAAATATAACACTTGTTTTCATTCAAATCACGAAGGAGTTTTTCATTAAATCGAGTAATTTTAATTGAGAACCATTTAATATATTCGTTGAAAGAATGAAGAAGACCCAATGATCTAATTGCATGGCCGTAGGGAGGCCGGCTTTCGGTGGAGCAACCGCTCTAGGTGGAGCAACCGCAACATTACTCTTAAAAATCATCGACGTATACACAATCATGTCTGTGGAAAGGTTTTCAAATACAAGTTCTATTTATTTCGTCACATGAGAATACATAACGGCGAAAAACCTTTTCATTGTGAAACTTGTGCTAAAAAATTTGCACGGTTGGATCAGCTCAAAAAACACCAACGTTTACACACCGGAGAAAACCCTTACGAGTGTGAGATCTGTCACGAAAAATTTACGCCGAGTTCTTCTCTTCAATTTCATCTTTTTGTACATTCTGGATAACGACATTTCAAATGCGGCATTTGTAAAAGTGCATACTTTAGCAAAGGTGATCTTAAGAAGCATAAAAAAGTTTACTCCAGCACAAACAGCCGTTAGTGAACATTATCGAAAGCATCAAGAAAAAGAAGAGTACTTACCTTCATCTTTTCATTAATTAGCAATGTTACACTGACTTTATGATGTTATCTTTCATTGGAAATTAAATCATTCATTTCTTTGTGACTTAAATAACTACAATTCTAAAAGTGCCAGCAGTTTAATTTTAAAAAATTAAAATTTTATAGCTTTTAGTTAATGTTTGTTTATTATTATAAGTTCATTGACACGATTTCAGTAATTTTCACTGTTCAATGAAGTTTTTATTAGCTTTTTAGAAAATAATTTAGTACGACTGAAAAATTCCTAATCTAACTTTTTTTATAAAGATTATTAACAAAATTAACATTTACAATTAAGTAAAAATTAAGTGTATAACTTAACGTGATGGAGTCGATGTCAAAAAAAACATACTTGGTTGATCAAAATTAAATGTGAACCAAGTGAAAAGTTTATACACTCAATAAAATCAAACTGACTATAACCAACGATAAATGAATGCAACTCAGTAAACAAATTTATTTAGCAATTTAAATACTTTCATCTGCAAAGTCAGAGTATTATTTATTGATATCATACTTAAAACTTAAGTTTTAGGTGTTCCTAAAATCTGATTAAGAATGGCACCTTGTATTTCTCGCAATAGTCATGGTATTGCAATGCCAGTATTCATTCTTGTCCACCAAGGGTTTAACATTTTCAAGAAGCGTATAAAATACTTAGATTTTCGACAAGAAGCCAACTTTGCAAGTAAAGCATCTGTCACAAAAAATTCGCAGGTTCGAGTATCCTCAAAAGTCATCGACGTACACATGCCAGTAAAGGCCTTCGGAATTGGAGGAGCAAAGAAAACGATGTGATGAGACTCGATGGTGACATGACGATAAACACATCCTCCAGCACTGCCGATAATATTAATAGCCATGATCAGTCTTCATATCATGCTTCTCCTTCTGCTCGTGCGAAATAACTTTACTGCAAAGAATAAATTTTTTATTATTTACGAATTTATTCAGGATCGGTGACTTAGTTACACTGTTTATTTTGTACATGAAATATGTAATTTAGGTTTATAATAGGGAAGTCGAATCGGATTATTTGCAAACGCAAAAATCTCTTAACCAGGAAGATTCAAAACGATAAAGTAAGCCATCATTGTCATTATTACAAGAGCAAGATTGTCTGTGCAAAGA
Organism: Entomobrya corticalis; assembly: GCA_034694325.1. Classification (NCBI taxonomy): domain Eukaryota; kingdom Metazoa; phylum Arthropoda; class Collembola; order Entomobryomorpha; family Entomobryidae; genus Entomobrya; species Entomobrya corticalis. Next base: position 6,165 of record JAQFYG010004683.1, on the reverse strand, counting down.
GCAAAAAGCCGGTGCAAGAAAATGCAAAAATCGTCCAGTTAGAATACTGACCAGTCAGAATAAGAAGATGCTTCATAAATGTGATGTTTGGGGTAAACCATGTTTAAACCAACCAACTTAGCCATTCACATGAGAATTCATACTGGAAAAAATCCATATGAGTGCAAAATTTGTCATAAAAAAGGGATTCAATCTAGTGATCTAAAACAAAACCAACGAACACATACCGTCTAGAAACCCTTCGAGTGTCATATTTGCCATAAAAAATCTCTGTTTCAATTTTAAAAAACACCAGCGTCTGCATACTGGTGAAAAACCTTTCGAGTGTGAGATCTGCCGCAACAAATTTGCTTATAAAATAATTCTTCAAAAACATGGTATTCGTGTCCATTTTAGAGAGTGAACCTTAAAATGAGATATCTGCAATCGGCATTGCAAGTACGAATGTTTATTTTACATTGGGAAACATAATTTGATTTACAATTTAACGTGTTTTCCTGTAGATATGTAAAGATGTGGAAACGATGTGTTTGTATAGCTTTAATGAATTATATTTTCTATTCAACAATTTTCTTTATTATGTACTATCAAAAAATTAATTACATTTCAATATTACGTAAACCGCTTTTTATCAAACTTATGAATTTTTTTTATTGCTTAATATTAAGATACAAAAAATATAAAATCAAATTTTAAAAGTTCAAATAATATTTAGTTTTGACCATTTTTATTTAAATTCTGAAAGTAATAGATATGTACAAAAAGATTCATGTTTATATTCTGTCTGAGTCATAAAGTGGATATAATATAACTAACTTAAACCAAATAAAATTAACAAAATTAAATTGGCGGGGAAATCTTTTATAAATGTATTTCTGCAAACAGTGGTAAACGGCAAAGTTACGATATGTTCTATTGACCATCATAAGTGAAACCGTTTTCATCATTTTAATAGTCGTTTTTAGTCTATCGTCGGGCAGTGTACACTACACGTATAAACATGTAGTATAAATGGGTAAAAGATTCAAGTTCATTTTACTTTAATCCTTTCAATAAGCGAGTCTGCATAGTCATCACCATCAATGTCTTTTGCGAGCAAAAGGACTCCACTTAACAAAGTTACGTTTGCATTTCTAATCTTGCATTAATTTGTCACAATCAGCAATTAATTAGTTTCTCTTCGATTAGACGGCTAACGTGACTAAACAGAATTGTGCATTTCGAAAACTGCCTTGTCCAATAATTTACAAGAGTGAGGGTAAACCCCGATTACTTCCATCGCTTATCTTATTTCACATTTTATGATTTCTTTGAATATGAGAAGTTAAGTCTCCTTTAGTAACAAAGTCCTTCTTGCAGACAGTACAAGGAAAAGGTTTCTCCAACAAATGTATCCTTTTTATGTGACCGTTCATTCCATGTAAATTGACAAACATTGCACCGCAAAGCTCACAGCAGTACGGTTTTTCTCCAGCGTGTACGAGGATATGAGAATCCAATCTCTGTTTGGAAATGAACTTCCTTTCGCAAAATATACAGGAATATCGATTTTTTAGGTGTGGATCCATGTGTTTCCTTGAATGCTTTGTAAGATTATTCATTAAAATAAAACTAGCATCACAACCAGTACATTTATGGGGTTTTTCTTGCAAATGATGTTGTCTCATGTGCTGAATTTTACGACTTGAATTTACAAAATCCTTGTCGCACAAATCACAGTTTTGGGGTTTTTCGTCAATGTGTCCACGATAATGATCAAATAAAGCGTTGCGACAGCTATATGTCTTCTCACAAAACAAGCACAAAAATGCCGGAGTACTTCCCCTAAAATGAGTCTTCAGATGACAATGCAACCCCGCGGAGCTGGAGAATACTTTATTACATTGACTGCATGAAAAACCCGACTCTACAGCAGAATGGCTTTTTTCATGGCGTCTTGCACTACTATTTTGTGAAAAAGTCTTTCTACAAAATGAACATTTGAATGGCCGTTCTCCAGTGTGAACTCTTTGATGTTTTTTTAAATCGGCAGCTCGGGCAAATCCTTTTCCACACGTCGCGCACTTGAAAGGTCTTTCGTTGGAATGAGTTAGCATATGAATTTTTAATTTAGATTTTGTTGAGAACGCTTTGTTGCAAACAGAGCACTTAACTGTCTTTTCATTGTGCACTACCTTTATGTGTACATTAAGTTCTCCAACTGAAATAAATAACTTGTTGCAAATGGCGCATTTATGAGTGATTTCTCCTAGATGGCGTCCGACATGATTATTCAAATTGTATTTAGTCGCAAACGTTTTTTCACACAGATTGCAAGGAAACCAAATTCGGTCGTGAACAAACCTCACATGTCTGTTCCTTGCCGATGTTGATTTGTAGCTAAGATTACATTGATTACACGAATACATCTTTTTGCTTCTTTCTGTACAATCCGGAAAGTTGCATAAAATGGTGTCTTGTACTTTGCTAAACTGATCAGTATTTTGTGTTTAACAAAATCTTTTTGAAAACCTCATATTATCATAAAGTGATTACGTACTAAAATAGTTCTTATTAAAACAGAATTTTAAAGTTAAAAATTAAATCAGTAATCATCTATCAAGTTATAGTTTTGTTTTCCACATACTTGATGTTGTGTGATTCGATTTCTTGTTTATTTAAAGATATAGGCATAAACTAAAATGAAGATAATTTTCCAGGTTTTGATCACGATTCTCAGAAGAGCACAGAAAGTTATCTAATAGAAATAATAGAACATATAATATGGTAACTGCTTTTTGTTATTAAATTAAGTGAACATTTAAAGATTTGAATATCGTGTCTTCAATGAACAAACACTAGAAAATGCTATTACTCATCGTCCAAAGTATTAGTACTTTAGTAATTGCAAACAATATACTACTTTAAGAAGTTACGCCATGTTTAAATGTTTGACATGTTCAAAAACACACGTAAATACCATACACAGTTTACCTTAGCGGTGGTCAATCTAAATTAACTTGCAGTCAAAAAACTACTCGAGTTTCCAGATAAACTTGGTCCATAGTAAGTTCACAGTTATTTCTGTTTATTAATAAAAGCAGAATGTTTCAAGCGTTACGTTGTTAAGATAAAACTCTATTAAATTTAGTTTAATATACTAGTCTTCTGAAAGTAATGATAAATTATAGCTCATAAATTGAACATTTCACAAAAAATACAAGTTGGAACCTCCATTGAACACAACTGTTTTAAATAAACATTTGTGGCTGCTTGCTTTCCGTAGAAAACAAGATGTTAAGTATGCATATATTGCGTACCTGCACCTAAATATTTGTGCTCATTTTGTTGTGTAGATAATAAAGAAACACATTGCCCACTTTTTACCTTGGAAAGAAAATAAACTCAAGCCATCAGAACAGAGTTCCGGTACATATATATTAAACTTCTCAGACATCACTACTAGACTACTACTGAGCTATTGTAACTTAAGTAATAATTTTTCTCTAATTCTTTTGATTACGTCACGCTTATCAATAGATTCTTTAAATGAATATATTAAGTCACTTTGAGATATTAATTATATTTGAATTTCTATGTTTATTTCATTATGGAATTACATATTTAAGCAATACATTTCAGACTGATTGATCAAGTGTTTAAATGTTTATTTTAATAACTGCAATGTCTTTCTTGAAATCAACTTAAAAAACAAAAATAAAGCGGCTGGCTTGTCAAAAACCACAACTCAGATAATAATGCTATGTACAAGATAACTTATTAGGAAGCACTTATATCTTGGATATAAATAAAGGGAATGTGTTTTGAAGTGCACAGAAAAAATAAATAAATTACCGAAATTTATCTGGGTGGCATTGTTGAAAGAAGGGTCTTTACTAGGTACCAAAAAGCATTCAATGCTATTATCCAAATTACAAACGTAAAAATAAGTCAATCGTAACGTACACCCTTAGTTACATTGGCAGGTATACAGACATAAAGTATGTTTTCCGGAAAGGCCTTCGTGCAACCTGAAAACAAAGGGCTTTAATGCGCACAAAATAATCAGCAATAAAAATAACTGTGCCTAAGATGCGTACCTATTTTGTTCTTAAGACAGTCCATTGCATGCCATACATGTAAACGAAAGAAATACTCGACCAATGAATTGCAGCCTGAGCTGTTGTTATTGATAATAGTATTAAAAAATTAAGTTAACGTCGAGTATAGTTGTAATTTTTGTTACAGACATTTAAATACTTATTCAATATGCACTTTGTCAAACAGGTATGCACATAAATTTAAGACGGGATGTTTATTTTGTAAGTGGATTAAAAATATATCAAGCGGAGGTTGATTAAATTGATTTACATTTTGGACTGTCACATAAAATATTTGTCTACTTTGGAATACCCTAAGACACATATATCAAGGGTGATGACGCAACGTGACTTGTTTATGTTTATCAAAATACGATTAAATAATCTACAAATTATTTTTAGCAATCAGCATATTTGATAATTAAGTATTTAAGCCATTTCACACGCTTTTATGACAGTTTTAAATTGTATTTTGAAATTAAAAAGATATGAGGCATTCACTTATTATGACTTCATTGGCTTCCATTAAAGAAATTCTGTTTCGTCAACAGCGCTTTATTCTCATGCACTTGCCGTTATGTTCAAAATAGAATCAACACAATCAAATATTGTGTTAAAAGAAAGCAAACTGACTAATTTCTCCATTCACTCAAATATATTTTCATATATTTTCATACAATTACAAAGACTATATTAATGTACGAAACGTGTACCGGCAAACCCAATTTTTAAAAATTGTAACCTAAGTTTAATCCCTTTATTGTTTTGTTGAGCATTTTGTTCCTTAGGCAAAAGGCACATATATTAATCAGTAATACAGTATGTTGTACATATGGTTTGTGAAGGTTGGATATGCCAATAAATGCTAAATTTGAAAGAAGCTAGGCACTAAACTACGGTGAGATTTTTATTAAAGGGATTTGTGCAAAGAAGTGGTGGTTTAAGTGGTTATGTTGCATACTTTCCAGCAAAATATTCTTTATTTATGTAACGGCTTTATTTGCTTCTATGAAGGACAAAAATGTTTTAGGACGACAATAAAAAGCACGAATCTACTTTATGTGGCTCTGAAACGCACAGACAAACAACAATGGAACCAAAACTTTCTTGTAAAAGTTTTGTGAAAGAAACTTTTAATCTTTAAAGCTACTTAAGTGGCAAAGTACCTTATTATTCTCTCATAAAACATAGTGCATGATGTGCATTTTAAGGTACAACTGCCCAACTAATTCTATCTTATGAGCATCAAAGCTCCTTACTGTAAGCTCCACGTTTTTAAGCCATACAAAAAGATTTAGTTTTATAGATAAACTAACATCTCAAGCAATTTAAATCTAAGGTAGTATTCTATCTACGTATTTTATTGTGATTTACAACATCTTTTGCTTCCTTGATACGTAGCAAAATAGGAACCTATCTTGTGTGTATTCAACAGATTTGCCTTTAGTCCAATAAGTACAAAACAAAAAATGCTAGTTGATACCTGCGCATACTTACCTAAAACAGCAAAGAAAATGTTTTCGTCGAAATTCGTCCCTCAATGTAGTTGGGCACTTTAAAGCTAAAATGTGAAAAAATGTTAGGCAAATGCATTGCGTTTCTTGGTTAGAGTTTGGCAGTTATAGAGCTCTATCGTACGTATACTTTTGTTTCTTTCACACTTAAGCTAGACTTTTCGAATACGTTTGCTAGAAAACAAAATAATTGCAATCATATAGACGTAACCAAATACTTTTAAATTTATAAACGGAAAATTTTTAGTATTTAATTTGTACTCAATATGACAAACATGTGATAAAATACAAAGTTGAAAGTAAGCTCTCACCAAGGTCAGAAAAAAGAAAAATTTAGACGCTAATTCAAACCTAAACAAAGAAAATAATTAGTATTTAAACTTTAAACAAACTACTAATTTAAATAATCATTATTAATAAATACGGAAACATATAAAGTTAGTATTTATATAAAAATGAATACGTTTTGTTGTAATGAGTGCGATCTCAGTTTTAAAAACTTAGTCGCCCAAAAGAGACATGTGAATATAGTTCACAAGCAAAGGAAATTTCCTTGTCGTTTAAAGAATCAT
>JAQFYG010004682.1:0-10762 GCA_034694325.1 Entomobrya corticalis | reverse complement strand
TCATATTTTAGCCATTAGATCTATTTTACTTATTGTTCATTCATTCATACTATACCACTGTCAATAATAAACTATGAGACTTCATAAATCATTATATTCTATCACAGATGCTCATAGATTCAGCTTCTATATTAATTGCTAATTCTTTGCCAGTCAATTTTTTACATGCTACCACTTCAACTCAACGCTATATCAATATTACCAACACTTAATATACCTATATATGTTTGCATCATGCATCATACCATATCCATTTAACTAAATCTTTAATTTATCGTCACAAGCAGCTATATTGCTAGTTTCCAGTCCAGTCTATTATATTAGATGTTAGCTATTCATGACTGTTTGTCAAATTAGCCAACAAATGTCAATGAAAAGATGATACTACATTTTCAGATAATGCATGAAAGGAAAAATTGAACGTTACGGCCGAATGGTAAAGGAGAAAAATGAGTTCGCTAAGGTTATCTGGACAGAGATGTGCAATGATCTGTAGGCTGACTTTAGTAGCCCCGTTTTTACCAGTATCTGTTTTATGAACTTACCTTAGCCTCACATGTTTTGAAGCAATAAATAAAATGAAACAAACATCTTTTCGTATTAATAAACTGATGTTCATATGTATTATTATTATGCAAGTCCAGTAGTAATAACTAACAACAGTAGTAGTGGTCCAATCTACTTGAATTCTTGTGTCTTGTAAATCGTATTTGAAATTCTATTACCGAAGAAACCCAATGACTCCTTTCTCTTATCTATAGAGCTGTTATTTATATGTTGGACGGTTTCACGTCTGTGAATCCTTTTTTGTTTCCTTTTCCAATTCTAATTATAAAATAGTTGCACCTATTAGCAACACTGGTCAGCATGCCGTATATAATATATATGAAGTCAGATACACAGAATCTACTAGTGTTTGTTTCAAACTAGTCAGAACAACTAGCAACGTCATAACTCATAATTTACATTCATTCGTCTTACATAAATTCATCCTGTTTTAATGGGCTATATCATCGACCACGTGTTCGTCTTTCTTAGTTTTCCACTGATTTTATTATTTTATTTCGTCGCATGCCAACTCCATATACATTTAGATTTTGAAAAGTGAAAACCATACAGCCATGAGGAACATTTTTATCTTTTTTATTTCATTCATCATCGTCATGTTCAAGTTCAGGTTATTCTCATCATCATCGTGACGTTACTTTTTTGGCACAGCGAAAAGATGCGCTTGATCTTGAGTCGTTCACCATGCGTGTGTGCGATGAGCGCAAAAACAAAGAACAAATCCGATGGTAAGAGTTGAATTTGTGAATGTCTGGCAAACTGAAAGACTTTTTACTGTGGCATGCAATTATAATGAATTCTATGGGTAAATAGGTTTCTATAAGAGAAATAATTTTAGGATAGAAGTAACGATTATGAGATGCATAGATTTATAGTTTGAAGAATAACATGAGTACCTGTGCGCATAAAAATGAGCCAGCACATAATATTAAAAGTGAAATTATGTAATCAGCTACAGGAGCACATTAAAAGTAAGGATCAAACAAGAAATTAACGATGCCACCTAGATAAAAGGTAATGAAAATATGTACATATGTATGTGTGCACAGATATGAATGTAGTTATATATGGATTCAACTTCTTTCATATAATTTATTCCAGAGGTGGAACACCCCCAACTTGCCATCATTATTATTATTTCTTCTATTTTTTGCTTTCCTTCTTTAATTTATTCGTCTTTTCTTCCCATTGAATATTTTTTTTGTCCTGATGACAGGCAGCAAACATCAAAGTAAGAAAGATTGTTATTCTGAAATAGTGAACATTTTTGAAGGTAAACCAGAACTTAATAGCGATTTCAGGATAAGAAAAAAGGCGCAAATTGCAAGGAGGTTATTCCATCAAAACTTGACCATAATCTGTTACCCTATCATAGTCATCTGGTGGAGCAGATTGAACAAAAGTCCCATTTGCAATAAGAAAATATTAAATGAATGCGAAGGCTTGAAATACTAAATCGTCTTTATTTTCGAGCGGTTAAAAGATGCAAACTTTTGGAATATTTTTTAGAAGTCAAAACAAAGTGGTCCATTTGCCAAAAAAAATTATTTTCGCGTTGGCGTTTCATTTTTTCATAGGCAATAATATTTTAGTTATAGTTTTTGCTGTTGCTATGTCACAAGAAAAGCTTTACTGTTTTTTCTTCTAAACTAATATTCATTAAACATTGCAAAAAATATTATCATTGCATTGCGTTGGTTTCTGCAAATGAAAAATATTTTTAAAATATTGAAGTGAATTGAATGGGCTTTAAGGATGTAACCAGATAAGGGTATAATATCCAGTCAATTTTGATTACCTACTTGAAAATTGCCTTATGTGCCCAAGCTTGACGATTAAGCTGTATATTATTATGATTGTCATTTATTTAAAATAATGGAGTAAACAAAGGTATGATGAACTACAAACACTCACAGTCCATTTTTTGCACGAAACATGAACAAAGCAATCAAATTGAATTAGCCTTTTCACTTTTTCAGAGATATTACGTACTTATGTGTGTTAGTAGTTGGGGGTGCAAACTATTTATTGCTGGTTGAACTTGTTTGGATTTTGAGCAACGCCCAATAATCATGAAATACTCAAGCCTCGTTTCAAAATGGTGATAATTGCTATTCATGCTGTTTCTCTGTTTATTGTGTACAGGAACATGTTCCCTCCCAACCTTGTTCAAGCAACGCTTTACCAGGTAATTTATAAGAGCAGTGAAAAATTAAAATGGTTATAATCAAAGAACGTTTCTCAAAGCTAGTTATTTATTTCAGATGCAAATCTCAATGCGTAAAATGTAATAATATTTATGTCAATCAATGCTATTTGTTGTTCTTTTTTCTTCATTTTGGTACTGTAAAATACAGTATACAATAGTATACATAACATACAACATAAGATGATGTTCAAAAGTTTGAAGTAGCTTTTACGCACGTGTTTAATTACACAGTTTTGTCATCATTTTAGTGAAGTCGAAATGAATAGCATTGAAATAATTTTGTGTTATTAATTTTAATATTCATTTATATTTTCATCCTCTTCTGAGTTGAAAGATAAACATCGATGAAGACAATGGCAGAGTTAGTTAACAACGAGGATGTTTCCTGCTTACCAGCGATTTATCCAATTTATTTATTTACCAAATCGCATGCTTGCTTGCTTAATGTTTACAATTCAATCAATGAGATTACGGATGATATTTATTGAATATAAAGATAATGATTAAGAATCAAAATTACTTATTGAACGTATTTGTATCTATTTAGTATCAAACTACCCTGGAAGTACCAACAGCAGCTCAGCTTGCTGCTGCGGCAGCGGAAAATAGAAGTAAGTTCCAATCTGATTAATAATTTCATGTCGATTGATTTCAACAAGATGCATGCACTAGTGTTAATACTTTTGAGGATGACTTCGTTTTTTAAACACATATTTTTAATTTTGATCTGTGAAGCCATTGAAGTACACGATTATCTGATGAAGTCCAGGTACACCGACGGAACCAACATAATGGGTCTAGTAGTCTTCTCTACGATTTTGGGAATCACACTTGGAAAGATGGAAAAACGTGGAAAACCTTTGCTGGACTTTTTTACCTCTCTCTCGGAATGCATGATGATCATTACGAATTGGGTTGTTTGGTAATATGCAAATAGAAAATAATGATGAAAGCCATTTTATTGGATGAAAGCCATGAACTGAATATCGTTCCTAAATTTTAATTATATGGCTAATTTTTTGATGTGTTGCTATTTAACTACTGAAAAGGTTGTCGCCAGTTGGTGTTTGCTTTTTGATTGCTGCACAACTGCTCGAGGCTAAGGACATTGGACACATATTAGAAAAACTGGGAATGTATTTCATGACGGTCCTTTTGGGTCTGTTCATTCATGGTTTCGTTGTACTACCATTCATGTACGGCATTGTCACCAGAAAACTCCCCTTTAAATTTATTGCAAATATGACTCAAGCACTGGCGACGGCTTTTGGTACAGCATCAAGGTAAAATGTTAAGACTTTTGTATTGTTTCACGACCACATTTGAAAACCGCAAGTCAGGAATTGATTGATTTTGAATAATATTGCACAGTTCTGCCACTTTACCGATTACGATTGGGTGCTTGGAGGACAAGAATGGTGTGGATCCCAGAGTGTCAAGGTTTGTATTGCCCATTGGAGCCACAATTAATATGGATGGAACAGCTCTCTACGAGGCCGTTGCTGCTATCTTTATTGCACAGATGGAAAACCGTCCATTAGGTCTCGGAAGTATCATTGCTATCAGGTAAGTATTTAGTTGCGCAAGACTATGTACATACGGAAAATGATTTATTTATCATCATGTAAAGTAAATTGGATAAGAACTGAAAACCTTTTGTATAAAAACCTTGCCAGTATCACAGCAACTGCTGCAAGTATTGGGGCCGCTGGTATCCCACAAGCTGGATTGGTAACGATGGTCATGGTTCTTAATACTGTCGGGCTCTCAGCAGACTACGTTGCATACATCATTCCCGTCGACTGGCTTTTGTAATAACATATTATTTGCAAATGTTTCCTCAGCAGTAATTAAATCTTAATGAATTCTACTGTAACTGTGTCATTCGTATGTCGTATTCGTTCAGGGACCGATTCCGTACAACAATTAACGTACTTGGTGACTCTCTTGGAGCTGGGCTGGTGGACGCAATCAGTAAAGAAGAGTTGGCACAGATGCCCATGCATGCTGGCATGGAGAGTATGGAGGAAAGGCGAGAGAGGGCTGGTACGTCAGGTGGGCAAGATTTTCATACAACGCCAATATGATCTGAGCCATTACAAAATGTTTGCCAGAAAGAAGTAGCTCATCACTTTACTACCACTTCGTTATAAAGATTTCCCAAAAAAGTGCTGTCATAACCAACTTACTATCCAATAAAACATGAATGCTACCCATGTTCATCTTAATCAGTTTTCAACCTTTGATGTAATCCATTAAATATTATTTCCATATACTAATATACTGTGCTACTTTGTATAACGGTAACTTTAATTTCCATTATTATTATTTTTTCTATTTGTGTATTTTTTAGCATTTAAACTGCAAAGCTTGAAATGTGTAGAAAAGAAATAATTACCAGTTTCAAAAATATTAACAATAGTAATACGTATGGTTCGTTTGATTGGCTCGATTGGTTCAACAAATTGAATGTAATTAATATGACGTTTTGTCACTAATATCTAAAATGTGTCTGAAAGGTTTGTGAAAAATGTGTGATCAATATATCGGAAACAAATATTATCTTTGTAGTAGGAGTATTATATATTTAAGATAATACGTATAATGTTGAGAAAACTACGCATTGTTCTAATCTTGTTAACTCTTATGATGTTGCCCGTTAAGTAAAACAGTAAAATATTAATAGGTACTAAATGAGTACATGTTGTGAAATTGAGGTTTTAAATAATATAGACGTTGAAATAACAGATAATTGTGTAAGTGGTTTTGTAGTTTCCTTAACTTTCTCAGCATGTGCAAAATCTAAAGCGCAAACTTGATATGAATATTCGTTGACATTTTATTTGTGTTAGTAGTTACAAAAATAACTAATATGTCTACGTACCAAATTAAATTAACATGGTAATAATACTAGTAGAATGAGACGAAGAACAAACATGGTTTGATTGATGTCGTTATTAAATACTAATTTTAATCTCTAAAGAAGTAATAAATAGAATGTGAACATATATTTTAGGTACTTCAGGCGGTGTTTCCATACGGGGCTAACCAAAACTATTTTCATCCATTCCCAAAGATTGCAATTATTGCTGGTGACGGTGGATACTCTTTAACATAGATATTTAAAATACTTGTAATCATCATATTTAGTTGTGAATTGACTCATTGTTGGTATAAGTTTCTATACAAAGTAAACTATAAATTAGTACATAGAGTTAGAATTATTTCATCTCTCATCGATGTCGTATTGTGTCCGTTATCATTTGTTAATCTTATGCATGCTATTGAAATAAAAGTTTAGAAAATGCTATCATGGCTGTAATTAGTTAATTTATGGTCTAGAAAGTTACATAGTTAAATACAAACAAGTTTTCGATAAGTACGATTGCAGAAAATTTGAAGGGACAAGGATGAATGAAAATGTTTGAAAGAGAAAGTAGATAAATTATGGAAGTTAGTGCTATGTAGAAATATTTTCATTTTATTATTATAATTATTCATCATTATTATTATCATTGTTATTATTATTATTAATTGCTACAACTAAAGTTAACTGTAAAGATAACTTCAAGAGGTATCTAGTTTCGCCTAGAAGATGTAGCGACTTAAGAATGAAGCCATATCATATACTAAATTTAAATTCAATGGAAGAATCTCATTTCGAATGATGTGGGTATCGTTTTGAGACCACCCACTTTCTTCCGTTGAAACGTTTCTGAATTATTCAAGAAACTTTACTGGGTCGATGGTACATAGTACATCATTTACATCTCTATTGGGTACATTTGTCTTATGTCATAAATAGTTTGTCTTGCGTGTCTGAGTACATTGCATTTTATGTTGAAAAATGAGTGTGTGTGTGTGAATGTGGTGTATAATAGTTAGTTATAATTATCTTTTTTTCTATATAGACAACTTAACTCTATATCCGAGAAAGTATACAAAAATATTGAAAAACTGTAAAAAAATGCAAAAATAAAACGTTTTTGTTTTGTATTTCTGTTTAAATATAATTAAGAAAAATAACTTAAGGAAAATATTATGATTATCATTATTATTATTTACCTACAATTAATACATAATTATAAGTTAAAATTGACAAAACTAAACTTAGTGTTATTTAGCAATAATGTCATATATTTCGCTGTTGCTAAAAATAATTTGTACATTTTCTTCCTCAATCGAATCATTTTGTTTTCATTTCCCCCTTTTAATGAGGTACAATGTAAATGTTCCCAAAACTGGTGTTTTGAAAGCTAAAATAATTTTCTTCTTTACAGAATCCCATTCAATTCAATGATAGTTCCCACTCAATTATTCACGTTTTTAATAATAATAATAATCTGGGTGAATGTCTCATTGTCCGTGGAGAATGATGGCTTAATCTCCAGTATATTCTTGTTGCAATTAATATGACTACCAGCTACTCTCCAAATAATAACCGTTGTATCCTCTAAATTCGTCTCAATGAAATTGTCCTTCCAACCTCTCATGTTGTTGTTCGAAGCTGTAATATGAAACTTGATAAATCGAAAAGTAGTCTTGTATCGTATACCACGTATCTACAGAAAAATAATATATACTATTATTCAAAAACTTAAATGTTTAAATTTAAATGTAACAGTTAAAGCGTTATGTACTACTCCTGTCCTCTTTGTTGTGCATATACAAAAAAAATTACATTTTACAGATTTAATTACCAATTATGTTGTATTTCATTCAATGTTTAATAGAAAGAAACGATACTTCAGCTATTTTGTTCAGTTCAAACAATTGAGTTTTATAAGAAAGCAGTCGATGGTAGAAATTAAAGCGATAAAAGTATGTAGTATTGACGCAGTCATGTGTCAACAATCTCCACTTAATATTGAATAATTTGACGTATTAATTGGCTTCAAGTTGTGAAATTTTAACCAAAAATCAATAAAAACAATCAAAATGCTTTTTGTGATTATTTTCTATCAAACAGGGTGTTCGTGTGAATCTTATTTGCATGTTACGCATCCGGCATAAGTATCTATATTTTTGCATTCGAATTATTTTGATAAACAGTTACGTCGGGATATTGATCGAGAATTTGGACAGCTTGCAAGCTTCACTTGCACAATGTTTCAGTTTCCATTCGCAGAGCTGTCACTCTGACATAAATCATGGGCCATGGGGCATCGTGACATTTGTAAATATGGAGAGGACAGACGTAATAAAATACAAAGGTGATCTTTACACATCTTTGCATGTTTTTTCGTTACATCCCATATGGTCACTCTATTGTTCACACGTTTATACATCACCTTGCGAATGCTAAACTACATTTTCTTATGATCAGTATTTAATTATGCTGCTTAATGATTGTGGAATTAATTGGTTTTACATCAACTATGAAATCGATACAATATGCTATGATAATGTTGCATAAAAAATTTGAAACTTCCTGTTCGCCACATATATTTAGAAAGAATTACATTTTAATTATTAATAAATTTGTCAACCAGCAGAGTGAGCAGAGTATAAAAGGCGGTTTCATGCAACCGAATGTCATCCCTGTTCTGAATTAAAGTGCTATTGAAAATGGTAAATAAACAATGGGATGTAAATTACAGATGATAAAAATGTGCACAAAATGCACGTAAATGACACTTTAAGTCAAAACTATTTGGTGTAAAAATTTGAAACTTACGTTTTCTGAAACTGCAAAACAAACTGCATCGATCGTCTAATTTTTATTTTTTATTCTTCAGCTAATCACTACAATATTTTTTCATTAAAAAAGTACAACGGGGGTCAAAACTTAAATACAAAAAATACATTATGTTTTTGGAGCATTCCTTCTTATTTTTTACCATTTTAGAAATAATGACTCTGAGTCCGTTCATGTAGCTTACTCCAGATCTGTTGGTAAAATATTTGAAAGAAATGGAGCTCCTCAAATCTCAGGGTTCAGTCGGTTCTGGAAAGGGAAGGGGGAAACAAAGCCAAGCGCTTTTCACTCTTTCATGAGAGAAAAGGAAAGGGAACTGCCGGGGGAAGAAATTTCCTGTGGTGGTTTGATTATCAGATTATCAAGCCCCCAAATGAATTCACAGAAGAGAGGATTTGTAATGCAATGTAGTACGTTTAAATGCAAACTACATTGCATTACAAATCGCCTCTTCTGTGAAATGAATTGGAGATAATGCTTGATTAATTTTTTTAATGATCAATAGGCGATTTTACAAAGAACTTAGATAAGGAAAAAAGATTTTATTTTATGATGAGCTGTTATTGTAATCAAGAATCGTAATCACAAAACCATAGCTTCTTGAGTAAAAAATTCCGTTCAGCAAACCAATGTCAAATCTTATGTTGACTTAAAATAAAGAATTTTTAAAATTTTAACAATCTAACGATTGATTTGTGTTTTCAGTCATGAATTATTTGCTGCAATTGTATTACCTGTATTATTCATAAATATTTAATTGCATTCTCATAATGTTGTCATTGTCAATTGTTTATCAACTGAAATGCTATTGGTGCTATTATGGTAGTGGCTTGTTGGTTATAGTATAGTAGTGGTGGCAAGGCAAAATGAATCTCATGTCACCTAGCCCAACACCTGCAAATTGTTACTTTGAGTTTTTTCAAGTCTCGCATCTAGCACCCGTTGCACCATCACGCTCTTATTTTATGTTACCAATTTACCATACAAAAATTCAAACTTGCGATACGGTATTTTAGTATTACTAAAAGTAAAAATACAGTTACCAAGCTTCACCAGATACTTTACTGTTGACTTTTGGTGAAAAGAGGCAAGGGGCAAGGACTGCAAATTAACGTGTTTAGTTATCAATACCGCGCTAGGCACTAGGACCTTATCTCGTGGAATTATCACCAAACTTTATCCCTGCGGATGTGCTGGTTACTCACATTTGGATGAACGGAACATATGATTGCACTATCGTAGTGGATTCGACTTGCCTTAAGGGACGGTAATAAAATTAATTGTTTATTGTGTGTTCTCTAATAATTGCATAAATACAATAATTAATTATTATTCAACAAAAGTGAAGTGCGGAACTAGCTGAACACATCGTTTTAAATCATCCATAATGCTACCTGACTCAAAAGTTGAAAGTAATCATCAAGAAATTTGTGGTTTGAGACGCTATTCGGATTTTAATATATATTTTTTATTCTAAAACTTTCCATTTTACAATTGTAACATGACTGATTTTGGAAGCATTGAAGCATATTATCATCTTTGCATTAATTAATTAAGAATTAGCAAGTAACAGTTACTAAAATATTATTATCCATGCAACAACTCTATGTCTAGAGAGCACCTAAAAGAATATAGGTGCCGAGTGAAAGCCTGGGAGATTTTACAGCATTAGGAATAGCTCTTCACAAAAGTTGCACACCTAGTCATCATTGCCATCATATCATCATGGCTGGCTGCACTATTTTCATTTCATCCGTTTTTGAAATTTTGGGGATTTGACCCCGCCCTGCCCATAGGGTTGTTTGAAGAAAGTTCACTTTTTGTTGCTGAACAGTCGCAGTCGACAGGTAAAGCAAGATAAATGTACAACCGCGCCGAGTTTTAGCCAAATTGCCAAATGCCGAGCAGTTGGGCGTGTAAATAAAAATATAACCTTTTTTGCCCCGCAAACGGACATTTTTGGTCCACCGTGCCGGAACCTCATTAAAACTTTCATACCTTTCAACGAAGAAAATGAAAGTTATACAAATTTTTCATTTGTCAAGGTCCATTAGAGGGGCCCGTTCTCTAAGGAAATTCAAGCATAAATAAAATAATCCTTTTGTTTCTAACAGCCTCATAAATATCTATCCTCTAAGCAGCATCTCTATCCCAAATCCCAACTTTATCAAACAACTTCCGTGCCACCGTTTATCATTCCATTCCATAATTTGTAACAGCAATATAATCTATATTTTATTTATTGCGTAGCTGAAACGTAGTTATGCTTTTGGCGTGTTTGTCTGTCC
>JAQFYG010004681.1:0-10763 GCA_034694325.1 Entomobrya corticalis | reverse complement strand
TTACATAATATAATCATCGACAAAGTACAATGAAGATCAATATCCTCCTCAAATTGTCAGAGGTCAGATAAAAGTGAAATAAAATTATTGCTAAATATTTTTAGCATCAACAGAAAATGCAACTTTTACATTCAGATCTGTTCATAACTATAAGCTTCTTCTGTTTAAATATGACACTTTTGAAAAATATTAGTTCCTACAATACGGGGTAAGTGATAAATACCGAACAACATAAACTGACATTTTCAGCATCTTTCAATGTTTGTTTTAACTTTATCTGCATAGCGTAATAAACCGCAGTAAAACTGAAACAATAATGTTCAAACCGATAAATTATTTAGTAGTACGTGTCTGAACGAAATTACAACTAGTTCTTATTTAAAATATGAACCTAAATTCTCTTGAAGCTTGGAAATTTGTACATTTCTGAGTGGAGGAATAAACCTGTTTATTCTATTGTAAGTTTAAAGAGAATGATAAATATAAAGAAAGTAACAAAAGCATAACTGATCGTTTTGTCATTTAAACGCTGTTTACCTTTTTTCCCAGAAAAATATCATCTTGATAAGTAGTAGATAGAAATTCATGCTGATTTATGAGTGATACTAATGAATGCAGGAAGAAAAGTAAAATACCCAATATTTATAGTTGTATTATCGAAATACATTTAAATAATTTTGCAATCTACTTAATTGTAAGCAGAAAACGGAAACAACTGAGCATGTATAGATGTTGATGATATTTGCAAATTACAATAAAATCCTTACCATATCTATCTAATTTGCATATTCATAAAAATATAGATACCAAATCGTTTTTCCATTGATATGCAGGTTATAAAGATTTGACAATGATTTTTATTGATAAGCCAATTTCATCATCATCATTGCATTATCTACTAACTGCATCTGTAATTATCATAGTAAATACCCATTATCAATAATCATTGAAGATATTTATCATACAGTTGTGGTAATCCCAAATATAATCCTCAAAAAGCGCAATATACGAAACAATTAACTATTTATTATATTGTTACAGAACATTCAGAAATAAATGATGAAAGTTCTTTTTCTATTTAGAAAAATCTCAGAAAAGGATGCACTGTTCTGATTTCTACTTGTCTTTATGCAAACCTGAATCACATTTATTTCTTTAACGTTTTTGGAGATCAGATTTTTAAAAATTTAATAAATATTTTGGTATTTTATTCTGACATTTGTTGTAATTGTACTTCCCGAAACTTCGTGTTTTCTGTATAGGCTGTCTGTTAGTTATCAATTAGTTATCGGTCAGGGCCAAAATTTTCAAGTTTTCTATGGTATGGATTATAGAAAATTTCTGAATTATTTTAAATGACTGACCTCAAACCACCACAGAAATTTAAAAACATTTGCTTTGAGTTTCAGGGATTGCAAAACGGAAATCAGTTTAACTATGACAGTAATATTTTAACTTTAAAATATCTAGAAATGCGTTTTGGCATAGATGCAGAGGTTCATTTAAAACTAATTTAAAATAACTTACGATTAGCTATAATTAACTTATATCTCAAATTCAAAGCATATTTATGAGAATGAAAAAATATACTGAACACAAGGTCTGCAAATTGAAACTATTTGTTTTTTGTTCAGGTGTTAGAACAAAACTAATAGTAATTGTCTTTACTAAATGTGTTCTACTGATTTTATTCCAAAAGTAATTACTGGTATTTACTGGGCATCGAAAACTTTACTAACGGGATCTTTTATTTAAAATGTGTCCGCATTTTTGTAAGAAACATATACATTAGATTTCAATGAAGCAAAAATGATGATAAAGGGCCGTTTCCGATGTGATGAATAAAGGGGACGCCAGAATATTTCCCAAATAGTTCTAGTGGTATGGAATGCTAAACGAAAAATACCGGACGAAATCTTTTAGTTGAATGAAAAATATTAGTTGAAATCCTTTTAGTTGAATATGTTTCTTTAGTTGAATGGGCATTTAGTTGAATATGGCTTTAGATGAATACGTAATTAGCTGAGTATTTTTAGATGAATACATAATTTGTTGAATATATTTTTAGTGAATGTGAAACTTGCATTTGTAAATCAGCGAAAAAAATATCATGCAAGCAAATCATACCTAAATCATGCACAGTCGCATTTTAGAATGCCTTCAAGTTTAAGTTGTTTCATTCATCATCTTTGTCTCCACTCGTGCAGTCACAATTTTCTCTTAAAATAAAAATCGAAACGGCAACATGAGTAGTAAATCTTCTCTAAATAGTGATTCTGGAAATTGGAGGAAGCGGCCAAGAAGTAATTGGTCTAAGCTACAACATGAAATTAAGTTATATACTTATTATATATACCAAAACTTTATGATGATAAATTTTTAGAGATTCAAAAAATAAAGGATTTCTTTTCAATGTCAAAAGGTAATGTAACTTATACCTTGTCCACTGTACTTACCTCTGTCTGGTACATTTACAAATTGAAAGTATATATATAAAGTATATAAAACGGCTTTATATTTACTATCAAATTCTTAAGTTTGACCTGATTCCGTATGTATTCGATTGGTTTTTCCATGTAGACAGCATTTTTACTCATATTCAACCGAAGCCATTATTGGAAATAGAACAAATTACTGAGCTAAGAATCATATCGGTCGTCAAATGTTTTCTATCCAAACAGAGAAATTGTGAAACAGTTTGTTTTGTTCAATAAAAAATGCTAAAAGTTTTGCAACTTTCCAAAATTTGCTAATATCTCATGTCAATAAGTAGTATTTTCCTTGCTTGTTGTTATTTTGATTATGTAATTTTTATTTTGGTTTACTAATTTATCCAAAGACCACATTGGATTACTTTCAAGTCGTATTTATGACGTTTAATTATTAGTGTCGATTGAATATTGATTGATTAAGACCTTAAGGTGACAGTGAGTTATCTACTTTGTTGGAGACTATCTACGTCTGCAATGATTTGTATTATTATTTTGACGAAGATGTAATGGGCCATATGGGGCAGCATTGCTGTTGCCGGTTTTCTCCAGATTCTGTTTTAAATGATTACCTTCTGCTCTGTAATTTAACTGTGAGTTTTCCTGCATACCATTGCATCGTATTTATTGTAACTTCATTTGTAACTTATAAGTGCGAAGCAACTGAATAAATTAAAGTAAATTAAATCTGGATTAATTGAAAGGCACATGGGAGACAGGTAAAATATTTTTAATGAATGGCTTGAAAAGGGAAGATTTACAGGACGAATGGCGAGCCTTTTATGGTAATACATACTTTTGAATGACCAGTTACGTCATTGCATAACCGTTGCAATCTTCGCAAAACAACAAATTGTTGATGAACCTTGAATCCAATAAAAAAGCATCATTTACCTCTCCCGAGCATAAAAATGCCGCATGAAATATAATTCCATTTAATTTAAATGAAGCAGCATGAATGATTATTGCCATTAAGTAAGACCCAACAGATCAAAACAGACTAACTTTACCGGTAATCATCATCAGAGACGACCAAATGCATAATTTGCATAATGGATCTAAGACTATGATTGTCCAGGCGGAATGAAAGAAGACGGTGTGACGATTTGAAACATATAATTTACAAAATTTTGAGTTTGTATAATTCGCATTATTTTGGATATTCCAAAAAAAATTGCATAATTTTGCATAATCGAGGCATTTCTAGACTTTTGCTTCAAGTAAGAAAAATTGTACACAAGTTTTACACCATATTATATATTTTTGCAATAAATTATGCTTGTGAAACTTACGAAGTGATTAAAAAACCTTGAAATCTCAATGGCAATTGTAAGGTAAAGTTGTACTTATAATGTGCTATATAAAGAAACTGGATGCATAATATTGCATAATGAGCAGTAAAAGTTGCAAAAATTTGCATAATATTGCATAAAAATGCATAATACGCATGCATAATTTTGCATAATCTGAAACTTGAAAACGCATAATTTGGGCTTTTCAAAATGCTCGTCCCTGATCATCATAATAGTTCGGGATCATCAATATTCCATAAGATTTGAAATGTATATTGCTGAGTCGTCGTCGTTTTATCCACATCATTGTTTTGCATTTTGTAGTATAATTTTAGCTTTTAATGGTCATCTGAAAATGAGCATACCCGTACTATCTTAGTTTGTAAAAATACTGGATTTCTTATGGAGCTTTCGTTCCTGGCATGAAACTACTACATAACTAGAAACATTGAATTTTTTCTCAAATCTATCTGGATTGGGTAATAATTGACAGTAAAACTAAAAAATTAATTTAATCGAAAAAATATCTTCTAAACCATTTTCATATATGTTTTTGCAATACTATGTATGTGAATGAGTGAAGAATTACCAATTTGCAAAATGTCGTTTATTTCCAAAATTTATGCATTTCTTTCCTATACACACTGGTCTTCCGAACCTTTGTAAAATTGCAACAACTAGTTGCCGCAGTTGCTAATTATGGTTTGAACAATCGGTGGGTAGGCCTTTGTCTACCGTCTATTCATTACATGTATTGAAAATAATTTAGTGATTATTTAATTATATCTAATACGTTAACATTGTTACTTTTATGAACAATTTTAGCTTTAATTGTCAATATACATAACATTGTGAACCAATTAGAGACTGCTATCAAATTATCAACTAATGATTGTAAACCACAAATTTTTATTACGGAACATTGAGAATTAAGTAACAACTGGTCTTTCAAAGAAAAACAGTTTTATCACTTTCAAAAGGAAATACGATTTTTACAGTGCAGTTTGTGCCTTACTGAACCACTTTTATTTTTAGATTATTTTTAATGTTTAAACTTTCTATTATAAGCTATACGTTTTTTATGTTATGTCCTGTAATTGCTTTGTTTTCTTCGTTTCTTCTTCCCTGTATTCTTCATTTACGCGGCAGCCTATGCGTACTTACGTCCATTAATGCAGGTATCAGTACGGAACTACTTATGTATTTCCAGTAAGTGTTCTGTAGCTGCTGCATAATTTTACACATCTTTGTTCAATTCATCTTTGCTTACCATCTTTATTTCTAAAAACCAGCATACGTTAAATTGTTTGTCCGGAACCTTCTTAAATACATTTAGGATATCCGAGAAATGATTGTTGATTGCGATTAATTACAACTGTATGTTTTACTGACGTTCACTGGTTCTGATATTCGTATTTTTACTAAATGAGTTTTGTTTTTTCTTTTGAAGGTGCATTTTTGAATCTAAACGCCAAACATCTGTCAAATTTAAACTTGAAGTTTCCAACCAACAAACTAAAATGTTTCGGTATATACTGGAAGCTTTGTGAATAATATTAAGCTCGTATCTTAGAATTTCAGAAAAGCTATTTAACTATAGCTGACTCCGTGACAGCTGGCGAGAAATAATTGACATCCTGTTTTTTATTCTAATTATAATTTATGGATTTATTACATATTCTTCTATTTAGTTGTTCAGATGTATTATAACAATTTATATAGAGATATTTATGTTTATCTGCAGTAATCATAATAATTACTGAACATCACCATCAAAAAATATTATTTAGATATTCGATATTATAAATCACATAAAGTTATGTTTCCTCTGAAGAATTTGTCAAGATATCATTAAGAGATGCAATAAAAATTAGGGCAAGTTTTATGATAAAAAACGCGGCAATTCCAATTCTTAAAAATTTTCCTGAATATCATAACCATCAAGTGTCAGCATTGTGTGATTTCAGATGCTTTTTTACCTGTAACAAACTTTAAAAGATCAATAAAGGAAACATTACTTTGATATATTTTATTTTATTCCGGTAAATCGTAAATGTTTGACGCCCATAAATTTTTAAAGCGTTTTATTTCCGTTCGCTAATTAACTAGATACGTTGCCACTAATTTTGTTGGAAGAAATAATTGAATCAGAGATAAAAATATGGATAAAAAATTCATTGATTTAGTTTTTGCTCAAGAAAGTATCCAGTTTGGAAAAAGTAGTAGATACGCTGACACTTAATTTTGCATCGTAGCAGTTACTGCAAAAATAATTTAATATTGACTTAATGTACATTCCATTTTAGATCAATGCGTCGTAGCGATTAATATGAAATCACTATTTTAAATTTCAATTAAACACAATTACTTACAATTAACAATATTCACTTTTGTGAGACAATTATTCCCGTCAAATTGTGATAAAATCTCAAAAGAATCTGAAATAATAATTTACACAATTCAGTAGCTTAAAAATGCATTGAAAATCCGAGTAAATATTGAGAATGATGAATTGTAAGTCTAACCAGCCGGTTAATATAAATTGAGGATGTTTTCGTAATTAAAGAAAGGCAGGTTTCACTCGCACGCAAAACACTCAGCTACGCTATTCTCTACGCTCTTCCACCACAAATTTGGACTGAGCAAAACAGACACACTGCACACAAGCTTGCTAACAATCTAACTTCCCTAACTAATCATAGTGTCAGGATTCGGGCCTTATTGGCTGATAAGCATAATTGTAAGAATCAGTGTAATTCTCCTTTTCTTGATGTTTTAATGTAGCAGTGAATGGTGCTTGTGATTCTCACCATCACGCGTTAGAGATAAGCTAATACTGTCACTTGATCCCTTTTTCTCTGAACATGTGAAAAGAGTGTGTATGAGCACAACTCTTGTAAAAAACTAATTTCTTTTAATCTGAGCTGAAGTGCAAGTTTTTGGAATAGATCAAGGTCACGCGTAATTAGTTGAAACCGGACTGGTAAATACAAAAGCTGTGTTAAAACTTTGAGCCAGACAGCTGGCTCCTCAGAACCGTTACCTTTCCGTTTCTCTCTTGGGGATTTTAATTAGGCAATTGTCTGTTTTCTCTCCTTGTTCGGACGCGTCCTTTTTCGCTGGATCTCTAGGCATTTTTATGTACAGAATCGCCAAGATTCTATTCACTCGCTCTACAGCACTCGTGTGGTCCAGACCGGGTCATTTGTTTGTTAAAGATTCGTTCTATAGTCTCTTAGCGAGCCAGAGCGTTTCATCTTTTGTTAAAGCCTTGTGGTTAAATTGTATCTTACTTCACCCCTAACGTAATTGTGCTTGGGAAGATAGTCTAGGCTAGATAGAAAATTGTGAGTTAGCAATTTGTCTTAAGTAGAGGTATAGTTTTGAGAATAGTAATCTCTAAAATATTATCATTACTTTCAACCTTTTTCTGTAAATTTAGTCTATTTTCTTTGTCCGTTTGGTGTTGTATAAAGTTTTTAAATTTCATGAAAGTTGTCGGGAATTATTTCTTTGAGTCATCAACTGCATTTGAGAAGAAAACATAATACGCTTTACCCGGCAAAACTTTTGGTTGAGGTTTTGAAACATTATTTCGTTTTATTCGTGCTCGTGATCCCATTTTTACAAAACCGCGGCATAGACTCATCACTCCATTTCATGCACTAAATTGTTCGGAAGTCGCTATCCCGTGGTCGAACTATTGGTCTTTTGATTTTATCGTTGCGTGGCATTGGAGAAGATAATTATTGTCCTCCGAGCCTCAACACATAGACTTATCTCCATTTCCAACACCATGGCTATTTTTAAGCCGTAAATAACATAAAACATTAGTTTTAGGTTTATCAATTTTTGTAATTTTCTAACTAGTAAATGCCATTAAATAATTATGTCATCAACTTGTATTCATATAAACTATGGATTATATAATTGACAGAGTTAATCTCTCTTAGAGTTTTATAAGAGGAAAGAAATTTTCATTACTTATAAAATAACAGAATTTTTGTAAATCTTTATATTCGATGAATTAAATGGAATGATATAATCTTTAATTTTGTCATTGGTTGTCAGAAGCATAATATAAAAAGACCATTTTGGAAGGAAGAGTTCACAATCATTGAAAATAAGGAATGGCTTCCATAATAACTATTAGTCAACTTCTTCATTATCGGTTATTTCATCGTTTCATCGCTCTCGAATAGTCCGCTCCTCCTATCTTTCGTGATGAGCAAGACCGCTTTGCCACCAAAATATTATTAACTGACATTTTTATAATACAAAAATCTTAATATTTAAAACGCAGTAGTGCTATAACGATATACTTATGAGCATTACAAAAATCAGGCTACATCACTCAAATATTATCAACAACTTTATTAAAATATTAATTGTGATTTTTTCAATTTTCAGCTATTACAAAACAAATGTACAAATTATAGTTCCCATTTAAAAAATAACACAAGAATGTACTAACCAGACGGAATTGGTAAGAGGAACAGTGGAAACAATATAGTATTAACTAAACAATTAGATGTTTAAGGTTAATTCGAATTCGTTATTAGGCGAAATAATAATGCATAATACACAATATATAATATACTTACTGACAGCTTACTATATAATATTATATCTTAGAACGTACCTTAAATTTTTAATCAGAATTAAATCAACATTGACATACCCAGGACTGTGTGCTGGGTTAGCAAATAAATAAACATTCATTGCATCTCATCATATTTATACAAATGAGCATGTAAGACAGCTGATATTTATTCATGTTGGACATAAAAAATAAACAATTTGTGTAAAAATGCAATTTTCAGAGCAAAACATGCATCGCTATATATGGAAAGATACAAACTAAATGAACTGATACGGTTTGAGCGATAAATCAGAAAATGTTGATTCTCATAGCAACAAATATCTTTTTACTTTTATTCATAATATTTATCTCAAGTAATGGGTCAGAATCATCTGGATAAAATCATATTTGTTTATTTTACAAAATTGGTATCCACCGGTGTCTTTGTCTAGCAATTTGTTTATATATATATCTCAATATCTCTAATTAACCGTTAGTTTTATTTGATTTTCATTGCAATCAACAATAGTGTTTGATGTATTCTTATTGATTTTTGTATTGGTTATTGTTGATGACAAGAATGATTAATGATTTTTTCTGTCCTTGAAAAACAGATACCAGGGAACGTCATACTTTTAACCAAACTTTTGTAGATTGCATGAATTGCCATGGTAACCACCTCATTTATTTTATCTATTTAGGTTTAATGCTTATGAAAAATTTGTAATTATAAATTTATTCAGCAACACGTTAACAGTCATTTAAATCGTAATATTATTTTATACAATTGTAAAAATGCATACTTAAAAAATATATTATTAAAAGCAAAGTGACGGATTTTGCATAATTTTTACGAAATCAAGAATATTGTCGAAATTTTGTATAACCATCTGAAACTATCAGATTAATTTATAACCTAATTTGAGGCAATGTGGACTGTAATGTGACATGCAAATGCAATATTACACTACCCAATACACAAATGTTTTCGAAATAACTTAAGATATTCTCTTGATGATCAGATCAAACATTCAGTAAACTAGGTCGGGTGATTAAACAAAATGCTGAAAATACATGTTTTCGATTCAAAGTGAAACGATCAAGCCTACTTTCTATTATTGGAATAAGTTGTGTTACATACTATCTATTGCCAGAATGGTCACTGCTTTCTGTATATTATTTACATAATTATTTGGGCTTTAAGCTTAAGATTCGATTTGGAAGGAAATCTATATGTTCTAAATTTAATGCATGGTTGGTTTTAGTTTTATGGTTTCTGCGCTGTTTTATGCAATTTAGTAAATATTGTTGTTATAAAAGTGTATATAAAGCTATGTGGCTTTCTGACGGCAGTTCTTTGAAAGGAGTAAAAATTTGGGAATTTCGTCAGAATAGGTACGCAGCCGGCTACAATCGATGGTAAAAGAAATTGAATAAAACAGAAAATAAGTAAGAGGTCAAAGGTAAAGGTTGCGTTACTGTTACTGCTAAAAAAGTCTCGTAGTAAATAATTTTCTAATATTTTAACTATATTCTTAATGAGGGAATATTTAATTTTAAAAAATGTTGATCCAAAATAAGACAATAGCTACTTTAAGCCCTAGGTTTTATTGTTGAGAAGGATTCAGTGAGGTTTTAATGCAATATATTGAAAACAAGGGTCTTAAGCGATTACTGCCCGCGGACAAATATTGTGACAGTTTGTTAAAATGAGAATTTTAAGGTGTCATTAACTTGATTTTTAAGACAATTTTTTAAAATCAAAATTAGACACGAAATAATACTGAAAATTGTGATAGTTAATAACTAACCATGACGCTAAATAAATAATTGTTAATTTAGTTAATAATTTATAACAAATTTCTAAAACTGTATGTCAAAGATAACAACCCTTCATTTGTGGTCTTCGGGCCATTAAAGAGAAAAAAAGTAGGCAAAATGTCAATTCGCTGTTTTGGTTTCTTTATGATTATTTGGGTTTAAATTTAGGATACAAGTTAGATGAGCATTTTTAAATTAAAGCCGACTGTTGTCTAGACTTTTTTTAAGAACGAAATACTTTCATTCACGAAATAATTTTCATTTAAGATATTATTATTTTTCCCTTGTTAACGTTTCTTATGCAATCGAAATAGCATTTGAAAAATTTCAATATATAAAGTTATGCTATATTTTGATGCCTCTAATATAAGTTGCAATATGATATGCGTTTTTTTAATCCAAGATAAATTTTGTCGCTTTCTCCGCTGGGGTTTTACATATGAAATAAAATATGTAAACATATGAAACTATGATCCGAAAGACATCGTTGAGGTAGAATATAATACATTTAAATTTATATTACATATTATTTTATCATTATTCGGTATTTTATTTGATGCAAGTAAGTAAGACCAATTT
>JAQFYG010004680.1:0-10765 GCA_034694325.1 Entomobrya corticalis | reverse complement strand
ATACTCCTTCTATAGCTGCCGCAAACTTTCTCCCTTGAAATGAGTAAGAGGAGACTTGAATTGGCTGCGGAACAGAAGCTAAGTTAGAGGAAGGTATGGAATAGGAAAAAATATATGACCCACATTTCCAGTTCCAAAATTCTACACCGTATACCTATTTTCTATTATGGAATCACCTACATAAATTTCCCTATTCGTAAGTTTAAAAAAGTTTGATAGTGACGGTGCAAATGGACCTGGTTTCTGATGATGCTTAATGACGAATAATCAAGGCATTTGTGAAGCAATTACCCCATTTAGGAGCAATTTATTATGAGAATCGAGTAGTGCAAAAAATTATACACCGAAGAGTGACGATCATCGACAAAAAGTTTTCTCTTTACAACAAAGTACACCAAAGAAGAAGTATAGGTAGTTTTCTAAAAGAACAGTAAATCGATCTAAATTGTCTGCGAATCATTTTTACTGACAACAGCATAATGCAAATGCGTACAAAGTACAAACATTAATTCACATTTCCGCTTTTGTCATGTGACTTACAATATCGGCAGATTTCCGCATAGCTCAACTTTTATCTGAACTGAACTATTTTTATCGTCGTCCTTTTTGCCGCCTGCTATAAATGAAAATAAATCATAGAATGCTTCCAATAATGCCAAAAGACTTGGAGGACTCGCTCTTGAATAAATCATTCTAAATCTACAGAATCATGTTCAATTCCTGCTCTCTAATGTTACTGCTGCTCACTTTCTACAATGTGCTTTCTCTTCGTTTCACCAGGTTGCCTCCATTTTGCTAGACAAGGGAGCTAATGTTGCAGCAAAAACTTCAAGAAACTTTACTCCTTTACATCTTGCCGCAAAATATAACACCGGCAACACCAAGGTGCGATACAATACTTGATAATTAATACAAAAACAGTATATTTTTACCAAACACTTTCGAGGTAGATGACCATGCTTAAGTACGAAAGTACGTGTACATGCAATTCATGATCCTACCCTTCGTTTCCTTCTTATCCTACATAAGCTTGTCTTATTTGCAAGAGAATAGTCGATAGTATATCAAAATTGAAAAAAAAACGAAAGCCATGTATATTTTCATTATCTGCAATGCTGATATTTATAGGTTGCAAATCTGCTTATAAGTCGTGGTGCTCCAGTAAATGCTGAAGGAAAGGTAAGTCAAAGTGAAATACTGACATAAAGTAGTAGTAACTCACAAGACGATTGGTGAGCTCTTGGCTGATATTATGGTATTTTTGAATATCTATAAAGAACCAACTTACACCATTACACACTGCCTGTCATCATAATAATCCTGAGGTTGCTTTGCTCCTTCTGAAAAATGGAGCTGAGCCCAAGTGTTTGGCCAAGAACAACTACACCCCATTGCATATTGCAGGTATACTTTCACTTTACTCTAAAATGCATACTAAACATACCTATTATATTGAGAGGTTAACAGAAAAAAGGTAAAGCCAGATATATGAATAAGAAATTATGTGATTCACTGTGCATCGCTGATAATTGCTAAAAATATCCCCCTTACAGTATTAATTGAACATTTTTGTGGTTTTTGTTTTACTCGTTCAGGCAAACACAACCAAATCGACATTGGGACAGCTCTTTTGGAATATGGAGCAGACGTCAACGCTCAGTCCCGCCAGGGATTTACACCTATACATCTTGCAGCCGATCAAGGTCACACTGACATGGTGGCCCTTCTTATACACAACGGAGCTGATGCAAATGCTGGAGCTAAAGTAAGTGCATGAGATATGATATGGATGGGATAAATTATTCACAAATGACAAAGTTCTCTCTGTGACAATGCTAATTGAATGGGTTTGAAGAGTTAAAGGAACTTTCATTCATTGTTAACGATGATTTTTGTGGTTTGAATAAAACTTAATAGAATCTCATGCGACCTCTTCATTTGGCTGCCCAACACGATCATGTTCCATCAGCAAACATTTTGGTTAGCAATGGAAGTGCTACCATCGATTCTCAAACTCAAACTGGCTATTCTCCCTTGCACGTTGCTTCGCATTATGGCCAAGCTGGTATGGTGCGATACTTGCTCCAGAACGGGGCCGATGTTCATTTAACTACCGATGCTGGAAACACTGCCTTGCATCATGCAGCCCAACAGGGACAGACATTGATCATTACGCTGCTTTTGGAGAAGAAAGCTGATCCCAATGCTGTTAACAACGTAAAAATTCATTTTTTATTGGTTGCTTTCACCTTGAGGCTTTATCAAAAGGATTACAAAGGATATTCAAAGTTTACCAAAAGTTTCGAATGTATGTATGCAATTATTTTCCTTTGGAACAAACAGGCTGGGCAAAACCCCCTCAACATTGCAGAGAAACTTGGCTATGTGTCGGTAGTGGAGACATTAAAGATTGTTACAACTACGATTACAACGACAACTACTACCACTACTACCATTGAAGAAAGGTACAAGGTGCTTGCTCCGGAGACGATGAACGAAACTTTGGCATCTGACTCCGAAGATGAGGGTGGGGAAGATGCGGGCAACGAGCACTTGAGAATTTTCACTTTGGATGAGATGAAATCCCTCGGAGATGACAGTCTTCCTATTGATGTCACGCGAGATGAACAGCAACATCGCGATTCTGGATGTACGTGCTTTTTCTTCTTTACCGTTAAGATAATAAAATGATGAACAGCACCAAGTCAGAATTTGATAGCTTTTTTCTAACACTATCAATAAAAGTTTATGGCATAGTAGATACATGCATGCTTTCATTTCATGCTACATTTCACAATTCCAATAACGTTATTATTATGATGATGAAGCCAATATTTTGTTATATTTCTTCCTTGCAGACATTCATCACGAGGACAATGTCGTATCTGAAAAGTATAGTCAGTTGGCTGCTGACAACGTCGACATTTCTAGATCACCAATTACAATCGGGTAAGTTTTGAAAAGTTTGAAATCTCTCTTGTACAAAATAAAAAACCCTAATGTAAATTTAATAGCGAAACTTTTGCTAGCAGATTCGAGTATTGGAAAGCTTGCGATT
Source organism: Entomobrya corticalis (assembly GCA_034694325.1). Taxonomy (NCBI): domain Eukaryota; kingdom Metazoa; phylum Arthropoda; class Collembola; order Entomobryomorpha; family Entomobryidae; genus Entomobrya; species Entomobrya corticalis. The sequence continues at coordinate 7,707 of JAQFYG010004680.1, read as the reverse complement.
AGCTATTATTTTCACGCAAAACTTTTGTGTTGACAATTTTTATGTTTATAAATGTTGCATTTTAAGTGTTGTTAATGTTGATGTAGAGGGAACGTGAAAAGGATAATTCTATGCTACTTTTGTATGTATCTTACTACAAAAATGTTTCGTTGTGATTACTACATCCTCTAACTTAAATTTTGTGTTGTCCTTCTAATTAATAATCAGTCAGTTCAGGTTTTCATTGTCATTTTTACTGGTTTTTATATTGGCTTCCATTCATTTAAATGATCAGCAAGCTACGTCCGAAGGACGCTTAAAGCAGCATACCTATGTTGGTGTTGTGTCCGATAACTTCTTTCTGAATCGCAAATAAATATTTGCCTGTTTCTTCAAGTCACTTTCTTATCTTATCATATCTGAAGCGAAACAGAAGATTGAAAATATCAAAATATATGTATTAATAATGCGTCGGATCGGACACAGCTCAGCATCTTTTCTGTTTCTTATTTTGCATTTACCCCAGCTTCTAATTATCAAAGTTGATTTTTAAACTACAAACATGATTGATTATTAAGCAATATGCCTTGACATATTATTGATTATGATTAATTTTTATGGTTATTGATTTTGGTATAAGTTATAAATAATTTTATTTTGTATATTTCATTTTTTCTCCTTTATTTAAACTCGTAATCCACAACATTACACAAACAACCCTGTGTTTTAAACGATCCTTTGAATGAATTTGAAATTAATTCTGACAAATCTGATCAGTACTCCTCCCACAAGTGCTGGCTCCTCCTTAAAATCCCTAACAATCCCAACAACTCCAAGTACCAGGTACAGCGTAAACTTCAGCATCAACCGTTCTTCCACTTCCACAATTGGGATGTGTCGTGACAGGTGTTTATTTGATTTTTTTACCCATTTTTCATATTTTGCTAAAACTCAGTTTAGTTTTTCAGACATTCATTTTTCACTTCGGTTTAATTTGCTAATACAAAAAATAACAAAAAAGTAATCCAATATTTCCCTGTCTTAAATTTTTTATTTTAATCATAACCAAACCTGTCTTAAAACATCTTTCGTGTTATTTTATGATGCGTACTTTTGTGGTGATCTTTGTTTTTATGAGTTGTATTTAGTTTGCAAAAATGTTACTTTCACTTTAATTCAACTACTGATTTTAATCTGCATGAACTTTTACTTATTCAGTTTTTTTACTAATTTTCTTATTATTTTCAGTGAGATATTGCAAAATACACGACTGCTGGCAAATAATAAGACAAATTTAAAAGAGTACTTGTTGAAAAAAAGTTAATGTAATGAGATCTAATATAACGAATACAAATTTTCTCTGTTCCTTTTCCAAACTAACAATTCGACCCATCATGACGGTGTTGCATGATCGTATACAGGAAACTTCACTGGAGAAAGTAAGCACTGTTAATTGGACAATCATCATCAATAAATTATTATTGTTACTTCTTTTTTTGGAAGTATTTTTGGTTGTTCGGTTGTAAAGTGTAGTTGCATTTAATTATCCCCTATATGTAATTATTATTTATTTTTGTATTTTATGAGTCAATGCGCAGTACGCAAGTTTTGCCTAATTTTTGGGTAGAGTAGCTCGGAATCGCCTTGAAGTAATATATTCATGCAATAATGCATCTAGTAGATTGGGTGAAAGCGAGAATGGGTGACTGTTCCGGAATGAGAACGTGATTTAAATTTTTATATTTAAAGGATTCGGTAAAAGGCATTTGCACATTGTAATTATTGGGCTTATGGTCAGTAAGAACAAAAACATGTTACCTATTATGTACAATTAAATAACATGCATCACGTATTCATAATAGGTATATACCAATACATCATAAAACAATACCAGCATGAATCCAGAAAGATTGCAACACAGTGAATAATGGCAAAATCTAAACTTAAATGCATCACCGTTAATAACTTCCCACAAACTTTTAATCTTCCACTTTAATGACTCTATACTAGAGTCACCTAATAATGTAATGTAGAAAATTCTATTATAAAACTGACATAACATACATGTTATTTGTGTCTTGAACTTGAACATTTCTTCATTACAACTTTAGTCAAACTAATATGATTAATCCACACACGTTTCACATGTCCAAGTGTGATGCTGATCTATCTATTTGAAAAAGTTGCCTTTGGCCTTTAATTAACAGCTTTTAATACTGAACACTGACTTTGTGGTGACGTACATAATATAGTCACACACAGCAAACAACATAACATAGCCTAAATAACGATGTATCTGACTAATTTTCCGATTTCCGCTCAAAAAGCGAATATTACTTCGTGCATTTGCTGGTGTATGCAAGTGAATTGTGTTTGTGAGCACTGTGTCAATAATATAATGCTCTGGCTCTAGTAGTAATATAAATGCAATATGCAGTGCTCCAAATACATGTGGAGAAAATGATATTTTTGCCACTTGAGTACCTTGAATGCACAGTATAGTAGTTTAATATTTTTATCCTTTATTTATGTAATGTGTATTAACCCTATTTATTGCATCTGTTGCTTTTACATTAAATGTATTAAAATGCTGATATGATTCTTGAACAGCTTCCTGGTGAGCTTTATGGTTGACGCAAGAGGCGGAGCAATGCGAGGATGTCGTCATTCCGGCGTGCGTGTAATCATTCCACCACGAAAGGCCGCAAGTCCCATGCGTATCACTTGCCGCTACCTCAAGAAAGATCGTCTGGTTCATCCACCTCCGTTAATGGAAGGAGAGGCACTGGCATCTCGTATTTTGGAACTTGGTCCTGCTGGAGCAAAATTTTTGGGTCCAGTTATTATTGAGGTCCCTCATTTTGCATCTCTCCGTGGTCAGGAAAGGGAAATTGTTGTGCTTCGATCGGACAATGGAGAAACTTGGCGTGAACATAATTTGGATGCCACTGAAGAAGCTGTGCAAGATGTTTTAAATGAATCGTTTGATCCAAATGGTAAATACTCTCTAGAGTTGTATCTGCATTAAGTTAAGCTCTGATGCCAGTAATGTGTGTTTTTTTTGTTTGCCAAATATTTATGGCTTCGCTATATTACTGTTTTTGCAGACCTGAAACAACTGGAAGATTTGAAAACAAACCGGATCACGAGAATTCTAACAACTGATTTCCCCCAATACTTTGCCCTCGTGTCCAGAATTCGTCAGGAGGTTCACGCCGTGGGTCCAGAAGGTGGTATGGTCTCGTCTACAGTTGTCCCACAAGTTCAAGCTGTGTTTCCGGGTGGAGCTCTTACCAAAAGGATTAAAGTTGGGCTTCAGGTAAGCAAATTGAGGGGAAGCAAGCAAGCTCCAACAAAAAAGATTATTGTAAATAACATTCCTAAAAAGAAGCGCTTTGCCCTTATCTGGTAATATGTAACATCTTCAGACAACAAATGACACACATATTACATCTTTTGCAAAAAATGACTTGTCTTGAAAATGACGTACAACCTTTCATCCTTTTTCAAACCACCATATATAATTTTCCGATCCACATAAAATGTTCAGAATGTATGTCTTAAAGCAGTTAAAACAGAGTTTTACAAAAGATACAAGTACAACTATAAAATCAAGTACGATGTGAACATAAGAAGCAGTATACTTCAGCTATTGGCTTACTAAAAATGATAATAATAATCACTTAATCAACAGTATTAGTTGGTTGTGCTTTAAGAAGGAGTTTAGAATCTCTTGTCTAGCGTCGATACACTTAACACGCGAAGGAATGGGAGATATATTAAAAAACTCTTAGAAATTTAAGAAACCAAGCCAAATAGGAGTTTATAAATCTAGTCAAAAGACTGCTAGAACGCAAAGTCACAATCTCCTATCATTATAATATCATGTAGGTACGGTGAAATTGAAACAACAATACAGAAAATTATAATTGAATCAGATGATGCAACCATGCAGTATGCAACTAAAATATATTGGAACAAAATTTGACTTTTCTGAGAGATATATCATCTATAGATAACTAAAAGGTACCCAAACCCAGAATAGGATAGTTCCAAGCATTAAAAACACCCATAATTTCTTTTCAAGTTAGATTCAAGACAGCAAATTTCAGATATCCTTAACTTTCAGGCTTGATATACCTATTTATCACTTCACCAGCACAGCAGATTAATAAATATAACTTTCACACTACTTGATATTCAAATCTAAAAACACACACTTGTAGCTTCTCCAAGTGCCTAACATCAGAGAAAAATCTATTATCCGAAATATTATACGACAATTCAAATCATTCTCAGTGGGAAAGTATTCAAATTACTAAAAATGAGAAAAATATTACTTATACTAAACACAATATCATACTATAATCGTTTTTTAAAACATTGAACACTTAAAATTGCTGAGGGTGAAAAAACTGCAAAAATGTACCTCATTAATGAAGTAACAAAACGCTATTTTTCTGAAATATTACTACACAAACACGGTACTCTCATTACTTCTCATTGATTACTTTCGTCTTTATAAGCTTCATGTACAGGCAACATATTAGAAGATTCACCTGTCAACCACTTTATTCAGAAATTGCACATATAAGTATTTTCCCTATTTCGACCCATATTGCAATCTTTAGAAAAAAGTTTGTTGAGGTCTCTCAGAGTGCTAAAAATTCTACAATTTTGTTCGACTTCTTTAACGAGAGATAAGAGACCGATGAAGATGATACAGTATCATGATAAGAAACGGCAGTAGTTATAAATGACATACTATATTAGATATAAAGCACTAAGTCGCTTCTGAACAATAATTATTAAGGTAGCCTGTTACCATATTATACCAAGTCAACAAAACTGTCCTCCAGTAGCTTACTAGATGCATCTCAGCTCATAGTATTGTTTGAAAAGGTTGGCGAACGATTCAGTTTAGGCAATTTTGGAATTATTGTAGTCAAATACGCTTAGAAAAGCGATATTGTTAAAACGATGCCCCTGTTACTGTTTTGAAAATTCTATAAAAATATTAGGAGTAAATGCATTCAACTGCATTTAAATATTATACTACATATATGTAAGAATAAAATAAGCCGTTATTAATTAGTAACGATTGTGTTTATAGACAAAATGTGTTTTTAGAAGCTTAGAAGCTTGATCTACAATATTATTATAGACAACATTTTACATGAATAGATAGTAAACAGAAAAATAGAATTTACTCAAATCAGAAAATGACATATTCAATATTAGATCTGGATTAGAAGACAGGAATAATATTAATTCATGAATATACTCATCCGTTTACTGTCTTCAATTAATTACCCAAGGTGTTGAGATTTTTATCAATTCTACAGACAATTTTCCATAACTTCAAGTTTGTAGAAAATCCCTATTTAAAACTACAATTTACTATCACATCGTGAATGCCTAAAAATGCTGACAAAATGTTTTCCCATTTTTCAACATGTACTATATATGATAGAACACTTGAGTGAAATATTACGTCACACTTGGTTTATTGTAATTTACTCTGGTATGTTACTTACGTTATCGCGTTGCAGTGTGTGTGGTTTACCAATTTCATCCCCAATATAACCTGAAATTCTCTCACTTAAAATTGACACTTATTTATAATAGTATAATTGATAGATGTGTGCATATGTCTGAGTTGATGTTTTTGTGGCTGTATTATACTTTGAATGTAATTTTCATTAAGAATGAGTTTTGTCCGGATCCTTTCCTAAATGAAAGGAAAAGGGAATCCGCCCAATAAAACCGAAAAATTAAAACACTAAAAAACTACTTCTCTTTCTATTCGTCCTTCTTGTTGTTCTTTACCTCTAGCTCTATATATCTCTCTTAAAATTAGCTCACTTATTTATCTTGCCATCTATCCGCCTTTCCATTACAATACAAAATTATTATGATGCATTCTCATGAGGAAACATAAAATATCAAGAGGAATAAAAAAAATGAAGAATGAGAGCAGTGGATAGTCTTTTGTGTCTTTTTCTCTTGTAAGTAGTTACTGACTTTGACTAATGAACATGTTTTATAAATTTCGTAAATATGCATTTTCCAAAATCAGGTCTAAGATTATTATTGATGCTACTCAAAAGAATATATCCTTTATCTATGAAAAGACACTAAGTTCTGATATGACTCAAGAAGGTCCCACTTTTTCATGTTTATTGGGCTGACTCCCGTGAAGCCGGAACAAAATCTCTATTATTCTTGTTCTGTTGTTGAACAATACGTTCAATATTTCTACTTTCAAGCAATCTGTTACATTTTTCCCAGTTGAAAGTTCTTATATTTCGGTTTGCACCGACAACCGTCTTTCTAGTATTTATTCTGTATTAAGTACACATTTATAATATTTTACTTTTTTACATTTCTTCCCATCATGACTTAATTTTTTGGGGCCTCCTTGCTTGAATATATCAAAAATTTATAAACGTGCTTATCCACTGCTTCTCACACTTGGTTTGTCCATAAAAACAATCCTACTTGGTTGCATTTAACGTCCATGCATATTGCATTATTAACTTTCACGAAATGCGTTTTACTAACATCACTTTAATTTATTGGTTCTATTTTAAATAATTGTTTATTGATTTTATTTATTATATTTTGTTTGGAAATTTTATTGATCATATATTTTTTTTTGTTTGTTGCTTTTTTATTTCTCGGTTTTTATTTGGAAAACGCATCTTTATATTTTGAATGGATGCTGATGGATCTTCTCCAACGCATGAATTCTTGCATTGAAATTAAACCTATCCGAACCAAACGCTACAAAATTTATTTCCTGGACTTCATTCGAAAACAATTGGCATCCTTGTTTGCATATATCAGGCTCAGCCAATCCAAGCGGACCTGGTAAACAAAGTGGCAGGGAGTCGCGTATCTGTGTCTCCTATTGTCACGGTAGAACCGAGAAGGAGAAAATTCCATAAACCAATAACACTAACCATCCCCGTTCCGAAGAGCCAGGATCCAAACTCGTCCCTAAGATTACTGTGTTCCATTACAGGTGAGTAATAACACATTTCCTATTCAGTTATATAAATGCATACAATATTATATACTTTATCTTTTAAATAGTAAACTTAGCGTTTGTTTCATTTTCAAGTAATTTAGTATCGTATCTCTATATCTTTATCTATCTCTGTTCCTTTCGTGCGCTGCAGTATTGTTAGTGTATTGTTGAGGTTTATATACAACAAATAATGTGTATATCTAAATACTACCACTACTTGCATCTAAGTAAATTTTACATGTTCTAATAATGTTCAGTGAGTCTTCTTTGAGTAAATTAGACTGTAATCGTTGTTACTCGTATACAAAATACTGTTCATGAGAGCCAGTCCAGTTAGAAGTTTTCCTTTAAAAACATAAGCAATACCTATAGATATTTGAAATCTGACAACTACCAGTATTTCAATAATTGGATGCAATAACGACAGTTTATACTTATAATATTGTTGTCGTTAGTGTGGCTGTTCAAGTATACAATAGAATATATTTTTAACATAAAAGTAGCTAGCACTTTACAGGACTGGTTCTTTAAAGTCATGTTTCTAAATAACATATATAATATTTGCAGTAATAAATAATACTTTTTTATATATAGGATCATTCTTATACTGACCACGGTAGTACAGATGTGTTGATTTGATAAAAAATGTTTTGAAAAAATAGCAAGTAGTCCGTGATGACAAATAAAATGAATTT
>JAQFYG010004679.1:0-10765 GCA_034694325.1 Entomobrya corticalis | reverse complement strand
ACTATTTTAATGAAAACAATCAAAAGTCAGTGAAGTATACATTGTGTCAATTCCAAATTGTATCATTGTTCATCAAACAAAAGACATACACAGAAAAACTGGACTTTTCAAAAGATCAATTAATTATGATTTTAAAATTAGTTAATTTTCTCGGAATTAAGAGAGGTATATTTATTAGTGATTTAGTAGTTGATGCTGTTGGCTGTGAGCAGCTTGGTTGTGTGAATTTAATAATTGAAAACTTGTGCACACCACTCCAAAGATGCTAATTGTCCACAACACGGAAACCAACACGGAAACTTCAGGTTAACTGATTATTTGAAAGTATGAACATTTTCAAGTTATTTTGAAGATGGAAGCAGCAATAAACCCAAATTAACTGGAACACGGAACGTTTTGGGTAGTGTTCGAAAGTAAAAGTATGAATATGATTAGTAAATTAGTTTGGTACATTAGAAAGTAAACCGTAACGTTACGAGCTCCTTAACAAGGAAATCAACACGGAAAGTTTAGTTCGGCAGTTATAGTCGTTAGTAGATTTGATGTAACTTACTGCAACTCAATTTGTAGTTGGTGGAGAGAAAGGAATAATGATTTCTTTGTGATTCCATCATTTAGGAAGTAAATTAGTAGAAAAACGTGGGTGGAACCAATGCAATTTCTACAACACGGAAACTAACACGGAAACGTTAGTTTGGTCGTGTTAAGAGCATTTTTAAGAGTTTTAATTGTTTTTTGAGTTATTAGATTTCTAGATGTGATACTACAGTCTGCAGTGATGCCTTATAGTGATGAAAGTTTCCAGTTGATGATTTACAAATGAGTTAGCAGCGTAGCTATTTATTCATGAGTTTGTTTTTCATTAGGAAATTTATTTTTAATTTATCCGTATTTTGAATTTTTATTAATGAATAGTAATTATTTCCAAATAAAATAATCGAAAATATGAATGTGATGGAATCCGGTTGATATTTAGTCATGTTTGGGTGGATTTTAAAGTGAACACGTAGATATGGAGCAATGTGACTTAACAAGGAAATCATCACGGAAGGCATGTTTGTTGAATGACATGAACGATTTGTGCTGAATAATTTCTAATTTTTGTAAACAATCTTTGCAGGTAATCACACGGACACGATGTCTTTTGTCGTATGAATTATGATATCTATGCATTTATGCCCCAAAAATAAACCCAACCCACTCTCCACAAGTCTGCATTGAAAAGATATAATATAATTTATTTAAAAAAGCAATTTAAAAAATATTTAATATTTTGTCCATTTAGTAAGAATACACTCGACTTCTCGTCTTCACACCTCCTCCCCCCTCCCCCTCCCTCACAGATCCTTGCAAAAGACAATATTTTTGGTAAGGAATAATGAAGATAAGGAAAGAAGTATTCCGTAACGTCTTGCAGTTGTATTTTAAGTATTTATATAGTTCACATTTTATCTTTTAAAACTGACAAAGGAAATGATGTACGCATGAATTAAGAATACAATTAGATTGTATCTTATATTCATGAAGACGTGTCGCCGATTTTCACATGAATGCCGTGACTGAATGAATAAATAACTCAGTTGTTTTAAGAAACAAAATTTATTTTATTGTAAAACAATCTTAAATTATCCATAAATACAATTGCAAGCTCTATTTAAGCAGTTTTGTAACTCATTTCTAGATGAAGACAGTTGCCATTTTTTTCAAGAAAATAGCCTTGTCAGAAAATTTCCACCAATAGTAACTCGCTCATTTGTATACTGTGTTCTGGCAAAAGATAAAAACACTTCTTCAAGTGTAGTCTGTGTAATGGCATACTCTTCAATGCACTCATGATTTTTCTCTTTAATTCCTTCCATTGTTCTATACAGATCTTCCCATCTTCGAGCTTGGGAATGGATTTGAAACTTCATGGTGGTCTACAAGAAATCATGTTATTTTTCCATACATACAGGCATATGCAGGCATATGTTTTTAAAAAGAAATTTAATTTGGCGTGCAATATAAATCTTACCTGATGATGATCCTTTAGCGAGCATGGACTAAAAATTTCCTGTACATCCTTTAAAATCCGCTGTGTCATCTCTACATTTTGGTAGTGCTCTTGTTTCAATTTTATTGTTAAGCTGTAGCCTTGTGCAAATTTATTTTTCAAATGCTGAACACCACCAAAACACTGCATTTCCCCATTAACCATAATTGACAGTCGTTGACAGAGGGCTTCACACTCTTCCATGCTGGAAGTTCAAAACATGAATGTTAATTTCGATTAGTTTCTTTTTGAATTGTTTTTCGTAAGAATCAACCTGTGAGAAGTGAGAATGATGGCTTGACCAGAATTTCGAACCGACGAAATGATTTTCCAAAATTGTCTGCGAGCTACTGGATCCACGCCACTCGTCTGCATTAATATATTATTAAAATACACGTTACATACGTTACGTTCAATACAAGTAAGAATAAAAAAAGGATTTTGTTAAGTAAGCACTATAATGAGGTCAAAGGTAAGCAATGTAATTGATGAGCAAGCCATGTAATTAGTTAGTAGGCAATATAATTAGTTAGTAAGCAATATAATTAGTTAGTAAGCACAGTTATAAATTTAATTAGTTAATGTAATTTACAGGCTCATCAAGTAGTATCAATTCAGGGCTAGCTGTGGATTAAAATAGAATATTATTCCTGATCAATTTTTTCAACAAGTTTACATTATAGGTACACAACTAGCTTTTTTCGCTCACCGATCATCGCCATCCCAGCACTCAATCTTCGTTTCATTCCCCCACTGTACTTTTGACACATCACATCACCACTTTCAAGAAGACCTGAAATTAATTTCAAAATACATTAAATAGCGTTTTTATCTTAACAATCACAAACGTAAGCGTTTTCAGGTTACCGGTTAGTTTAAGCCATTTTTCAGTTTCTTTCTGCACACAATTGCCCGGTATTCCTCTCAATCTAGCAAATAACGAAAGCATTTCCCTGCCCGTAAGAACTCCCACAATTCCATCAAACTGAGGACAGTATCCCAGTTTGGAAAGAAATTTCTTCCTGCCGTGAACTAGGGACATATTGTCAATGTAAGAATTTCCGTTTGATCTGTTTTCATCCCCAGTTAACATACGAAACGTGGTCGTTTTTCCCGCTCCATTTACACCAAGAAGTCCGAAACATTCCCCATGATGAACCCCAAAGCTCAAAGATGAAACCGCTGAAAATTCTCCAAATGATTTACAAAGATTGCTGACAACAATTGCATCTTCAGAAGTTCGCCCATCAGCAACAAGGTTTTCAATTCGAGTGTTTTCTTCAATGACGTCAGTATCATTGACAGTGCGCTGGAAATTGGCTGCCTTTTGCTTAAATATTTTTTCCTTGAGTAGTTTGAACAAGTCGTATTCAATCAACATCAAGATAACCAAGTAAACAGCAGCAATCAAAGCCAACCAGACCAAGTCTTGTGTGAGACAGGGCAATTCATAGCGAAAGTGTCTACCGTTTTCGAATACGTATACTGTTCTAGACCATCGAAAATATGGGTCAGGCTCGAAGCATTTCCTGTCTCCAAGTTCGTTGCAATTTTCTGGAATCATTAATTATGCAAAAATTATTATTTTTAAATAACGTAATTAAGATGTATTATGTCTGTTTTTTAAATACCACAGCATTCTTGCGAAACATCGATGTACAAATTTTTTACATCGAGCAATGGACTGCACAACATATCTCTGGCTTCCTGAGTCAACGCATTGCATCTGCTATTAGCGCTCGCAGTTTTTGCATAATAAATAGAAGCTTTTGTTACTCCAAATGTTGGAAACAATCTTCCCAGAACGTTAATAACCGTTGTGGCCACATTGTCAGGAATTAAACTTTCTAAAACATTTGATCCCACTCCAAGTCCAATACCTACATTTTTACAGATGTGTATTTGTGGTTACATTGACGAAAACTGTTTGATATGAAGAAGGTTAAATCAAGCAAAAATATAGTTTACATTATGTAGTACAACTGTACCTGTCAGAATGTGAACAATCGTGATTATTGTAAATCCCCCTGGAACGGTGCGAACAAAGGTACTGAAGATGTAAGAAAATGAAAGTGTTGCGATGCCATACACAGCCATTATCAAAAATAAGATACCTATTAAAGCAACGATAAAACTTTGAAACTTGAATAAATTTGACATATTCATTAAGTTCTTTCTTGTTTAGTTTCATGAATTCTGAAAACTGGTCTTACCGGCACCGTCATTATTGGTAAAGCTCTTATGTTTCTCGAAAATTGAGAGGGTGGCAGTCATCAAGCAAATTGTGATAAGCATTAATAAATAATCACAAATGTACATTGAGCCCCAGTAGAGAATGGGGTTCACTCCTGTCATTAGTTGAAGTTGTTTCCCCTTAAAGCATTAAAAATTCATTCATTTATGTTCACATATTAATAAAATGATTACATTTGCGAATAATCATTGTGGGCGTACTTTGGATAGCCGCTCTTCCGTGGGTGCAATAATGAAACTACCCACGAGTAAAGCCATACCAATTGGAACCAAGACCCCAAAGATGAAGGATATGATAGAAGCAAATTGAGGGTCTTCCCGAGCCGGCTCTAGTAACTCATAAAGAGTATTTCTGAACGGGTAGTTAATCGTCTCCACTCTAAAGTTTATGTTTTCTGATCGTAGCAAAGTGTTTGTCAGAAGATTCATGGATAATCCGGCTGAATGAAGGGCTACCGTGGAATGCATGGCTTTCATGTTCGTGGCATTCATTTCAGCAGCAACTATGTGTCTTTCTCTGTAATATGATATATCCTCTCTGCCAACCTCCAACAGTGCTTCAGATACATCACCACTGCTTGCTATTTTGGCTGAGGCTGAACCAACAATTTCAGCGTAATTTCGTCCCATTTCCTGAATATCAATTTAACAAATGAGCGTGCTAATAGTGGTAATTTAAAATTGGCAAAGTATATAAAAATTGGCGAATTCGTCAAATACGATAATAACCTCATCAGTGGATGAATACAAGGTAACTGGGTTTTTGTATGACGAAAGTGTCATCTTCAATGGAGGCGTTCGATTCTCAGTTGTATACATTGCCCCACTAATAGCCACAGCGGCAATAGTCAATAAGACTGGGATTAGCATTTGACTAAATACCAGCCGTTTTCTTCGTATTGTCCATAATATCTTTTTCATCAATAATCCGTAAAATTGATTATATATAAGTTTAATTCCTTGAACCTTTTCTGTGGAATTAGGCATTTCTGAAATATTTAAAAAAAAATCGCTGTTTACTATCTTTTAACTTACGATGCAATACGCATTTAAATAGATTGATACTGCGTGATTCGTAATAAAATAGCGTGACGTACCATTATTATTCGTCATGTTTTCATCGGAAACATTTACATGTCCATTTTCACGAACTTTGTGGCTGAGTTCTTCAACTCTGTGCATGAAACATGGAATATTTTTAGATTTATATAATAGCTTTAACTTGTCATTTCAACACTTTACATGCCAGAGCTTGAACTAAGCCAATTAGTCATTTCGGCATATTTGTACTAAGCTATTACTTTACAAAAACCTCGTCCATTGTTGTCCATCCAACTCCAATTTCATCTATTTCAAGGTTCTTTTGTAGTTGAGTTAGATGAGAAAATAGGCCAGGAAATGATGAGGATGTGTTACTTTCGGAAGGCAATACGATTGATAACTCGGTGTCGTTTTTTGTATGTAAACTCTTGAAATATGCACCAGGAATGTGTCTCTGAACAGTGTCCAAGATCAAATCGCGTTTTGCCCCATTTTGAATAGTCATGGACAAAGTATACCCAGTCCCTAAACACAGGTAAAAATTTAAGATTTTAGGCTCAAACCAATAATTAATGATAACAAATCATATTTTAAATAAAACATTAAATCTAAAATAACAGTACCATAAAATCGCTTAAGAAAACCTGGACTTCCGCAACATTGTAGTTCTCCAGATGCCATTATGGCAATCCGATCACCAAGAACATCCGCCTAATTTATTTTGAAAGTAATTTTATTGTAAAAATGTATTTGTTGCCCAAGAATGTACTATGTATATGCATACCTCTTCCATAAAATGGGTCGTTAATACTATTATACGATCCTCGCGAATCCGCTAAAAGTTAAAATAGTTTTGCCATTACTTATGTTAAAGTTGTATAAAGTAGATGAAGCAAATAAATTATTCCAATTAGATGGTGAACTTACTAAAAGAATATCCCAAATGGCACGTCTTGCCTCTGGATCCATCCCACTTTTGAAATAATATAAAAAGCCAATAAGCTCTATAAACTATTTTGTTTCAATTTATAAATTCATCTTGCTATTTGTTTATCTATTTATCAATAAAAATCTTGCCTGCTCGGTTCATCTAAAAATATAATCTAAATTTAAAAATAAAAATCCATTTTAATATTTGTTGGGTGATTTGGGACTATGCATACACTCAAAATATTTTAAAGATAATTTTACCTTTGAGCCACCTATTATCGAACATCCTAAGGACAACCTACGTTTTTGACCTCCTGAAAGACTCATTGAAAGCGCATTACTTTTCTCTGGCATTTGTAGCAATTGTAATAAACTGTTGGCTTCTACTTCCGCTTTCTTCGAAGAAAGTCCCTTAAGCATTCCAAAGAATTTCAAATGTTCCAGCACAGTCATCTTATCAAAAAGCATGTTGTGTTGAGCACACAAACCAAGATTCTCACGTATTCGATTCATATCGGTTCTTATGTCGTTTCCATTAATGAACGCCGTTCCGCTTGTCGGTGAAAACATGCCTTTACAAAATTGTATTCAGCACTTGAACATATTTAGATTAATTTATGACTCAGTACATTTAAAAGAAATTATTGAATGAAGGTTGTACCGGTTAACATAGACATGGTCGTAGTTTTTCCAGCTCCCTGTATGAAATGAATAGTGCTTGTTACGGATTAGGTGAAAGACAGAAAGCGAATAATAAAATTGACAGGCATTTTCAAACCTACATTTTCTCCCAACAGGCAAAAAATTTGTCCTTCGAAAATCTTTACTGATAGGTCATTCACGGCAACTTTACCCCCACTAAACTCTTTTCGAAGATTCTTGATCTCCACTCCAGCTTTGATTCCTACTGGTTCGTCCTCAAAACCAGGTTTGCCTTTACTGTGGCTACTCTGATCATTGAGACCTAATTGCTCTGGAGTTTTTCTCCCAAATCCCCATTCAGAGGGCTGTTAATACAAATTATCATTTTAAACCGAGAAAGTCATTATTTGTGTTATGTATGTACTATGAAAATATCTCAATGCTTTGAGCATTCTACACAAACCTGAAAAATATAATATAGGGGCTTCCTGACACCATGCTTTTTCGGCAGCACCGCCTCAAAGTATAAGCAAATTATCATGTTTAGAAACATTGAGGCAAACATCATGAGAAACGGGTAGAGAATGGTCAATGAATCTGTAGCGCTAAGAGTATCTGCCATGTTACCCCATTTTGCACCCTTTTCTACAACGGAAACGATCCATTAATAATACATACTATTGGCGCTCTTTGTTTATGCCTAATATTATTTCATTTCATTTTCTCTCACCTGCAGCTTCAAAAGTGCAAATAGCTTTCAAGGTTAAATGAATGCCAACGTTAGGAAACAAGCAAAGCAACAATTTAGCACCCAGGGCGAAATCCTTTCCATATCCTTCCTCCATTGCCAAACCCAGTCCATAGAAAGAAACAAGCCAAATCACAATTCCTGCTGTTGTCCCTAGTGTAGCTGTAGTTGAAAATATATTGTAAAATACTCAAATTTCCCATTTTACTTGCTTAAAATTAGAAGATATAATGGTTGAACATTTACGTTTTTCAAAGAATGCAGCCACCATGAAACAATAAGTCGTAGCCCAAATTGCATAAACCATCAACACAACCCATAACAATGTTGGATCACTGTGTTTAAACACTGCACCGGCTTCAGAGTTGAATGGAACAAACAGCACCACAATGATAATGGTAACTGTGATGATTAACACAGTCAACGAATTGAGCATCCAACCAAACCAATGCATCCATTCTGGAAGACCCGACATTTTCATCAATTCCTGTATAAAATTGACATACAACATAGATATTTGTGAAATTCTGCTTTCTGTTCCCAAAAAAGCTTCTCTATACAAAATCCCATGATACTATCACCTTGATTCCTGTTTCTTTCTCTGAAACAACTCCACGAACAATAGTGGGCACGACAAACACAAATCCAGTAATAATGAAAATGGGAAGAAAAATGTTGTATAAATCAGCGAGATCAAATGCTTTATGTTCCGGATACGGGAAAAGTTGTAAACTAATCTAAAATTAAATATTCCATTATAATCAAACGCTTATTAAACAAAGCTTAAAATTATTAGTTATGTCTATGCAATATATAACGGAAATTCATCAATACTTCATGCTTCGGCATTCTTCCAGTGAATTTCTCTATTAAAAACTTGTCAATTAAAAGTTGTATTGCTGCAAATGAGCTGCGATAATATCCATCAGCGCGATCTGTTATTCAAAATATAAAAGTAAGATTTCATATACCATATACACTCATATATTTCATGCTTGAACTGAAGATTTCTTACAGTCGGGCCCATTTAGATAATCTGATGACATTAGGTCTTTGGTGTCGTAAAAGTAGTCAGCTAATCGAATTTTGTAGGATATGTCATTGGTCAATCTAGGTACTGCATTATCCGGCAAACCATCAAACACAACACCAAATGTGAAAAACCGATCATAAATTACGGAAGATCCCATATTTTCTTCCATCCAGAGAGTAGACTGAAAGCGCTCCAAGTCCGTCTCGGAATTAAATCCAGTTATGTTTACTTTAAAAAAACAAGATGTGTTGCATTTTATTTTAAAAGTGACCAATTTTTAACTAAAATGTGTCAGAAAAATACTGTTCATTCATTTTTAGTAAATAATGTGATGAGCTACCTTTTGATCTTGAAAAATCATCGCCTTCTAGAGCTTTATCAGCCACCCAGGCTAAAATATCTTCTCCCAATGCGGATTTTGGAGCATATCCAATTATTGCAGTTGCGTCTTCGCCTCTCCAACCTTTCAGCTTGTAAGCCAAATTGATCATCATATTCTGAAAAATGATATACAAAAACGTTGAGTGGAAAACTCTATCGATTTTAATATATTTTAAAAATTAAAACAAACTTCTTCATTGTATTCCTGAAATATAATGTCCCCTCGATTGCCATCATAGGACATAGGATTCACTTTTGATCGAATATAGGCTAGAGCGATTGCAAACAAAGCTGGTAGCACGATTTCACATGTCGTTACAATATATTGCCGTTTTAAAAGTATTAAATTTTTCCAAAATAGGAGATAAATCTTTAGAAAAGAACGCTTCATTTTAGAATCAAAGAGTAAATATTGTAAGCCTAAAACCAAATACGGCTCTGTTTTGGAAGGCAGACGCTGGCCGTTTTGTATAGAATAATTAGGTTTTTAAATTAATTCAGAATAATCATCGTTTGCTTTTTTATCCAGAGCGAAAGACACAAAAACGAAAAGTTCGTGGGTATACGACATCTGGAACTGGCGTATATATATTGCCTTCCTCAATTCGAATGTTACTCATGTCAATTATTAGCAAATGACGCAATTGATTGATATTGATAGCGACAATCATACATGCAATATTTTGGATATCGCTTTAAAACTACTTTGAAGCTTTCCCACTCTAACAAACAGCGTACATCTTTGCTAATTTAGTCATCAGTTATCTCAACGCAAAAATGGGTTATTGTTCCTCAAGCTAGTGGGCGAATAAAGGTGATACATGGGAAGTTTTATTTTTGTTGTCGAATGTTACATAGACAAATAGTAATATTTATCGTGTCCATGTCCTATTTTGATTGAATCACTGACTGGCTAACAGGTTTGCTTTCAATGGAACATTATCGCTTATCATGCTCTGTTCCTCCGAGCATATCTGTGATAAGATCCTTTTCAAAAGTGATTTCATGCGGAATACATGATTTGCTTGCTAGTCATAAGTTCAATGGTAGGATAACAGAAGGCAAGACCCGATATTGGTTTGTATATACAATTGACGGGGTTAGTTGACAACATATTGCAAGTTCAAACCGGAGACACGCTCATTATGACGGTTGTAGATGGAGATAATATGATGATGATGACCATGAGAATTGCCAGTATCACCATCACCGAAAAATCTACGTCCAATAATCCTTTACTTCACACACATGTGCTCATAGATAAATCATTGTACTTCATAGTTGCATATAATTTGCTTGATATGGTGAGTACACCTTTGAGTGAGGAACACCGATGGAAACTACAAAAGAACTGGGGAAAATGATAAACTAAAAGTCAATTAACGCTGACGCTTATCATTTACATAGTGAAATGAATGTTAGCCAACTAAAATCAACTGTATTATCTTTGAATTTCCCTTTATTTGATACAAATATAAGCGTTCAATAAATGCCAGTATAGCATAACAAAAGCCATAAAACCGTATGCTATGACACATAAGACGGATCAAGACCGATGTTTATTGTACTAATTTTTGTAATATTTTGAATACAAGAATGTATAATATAATCAATAAAAACCCAAGTTCAGTAATATTTAAGTACATGTATTGCACAGTTTATACCTTGACAAAATTCTTATATAATGCATGTACATAGTTAATGG